>SKCR01049959.1:0-60589 GCA_019454045.1 Zanthoxylum bungeanum
CAAATTAGTCCAAGTACCCATACTTCAAAAGTGCGGATATACGATTCTTGTTTAATTATGTCCTAAACAACAATGCCACAATTAGTTTTATCTGATCAAATCAGTTGAGCTATTTATTTGTCATAATATATATTTGAGATTCATTCATATTCAAAATATAAATTCTGTTATTCACTTCTAATGTGTTTATCTCAATATCATCATTTAAATAATAAAACACTTAGTGTTCTAGAATATAAAGGTTCACCCGCAGCGGGTCAAACACTGATATAGAGATAATGTATCTAGTCAAACTATTTACATTATAACAGTTTCAAATTTAGGTACACACCCGAGGGTAGTTCCTAAACTTAGGTACCTGCAGTTAAAACAGCGACTTTCGTCCCGTTTTCAATTCGCAGATTAATCTCAATTGATGTCATCATCCTGTTCAAAACAGATTCTGACCATCAATATATATTCATGTACCACACTAAGTATTTAAAATCTAATTTTAATACTAGTAGTGAACATAATGTTGACAAACATATTTGAAGTCAAAGCCTTGCTCGTTCTTCAATTCCTTCATGTCTTCTTTGTCCAAACGGCAGTTACGCTTCCGCGATCCCGTTTTCCATATTTAGCAGACATTTTGGGATATGTCCTTTATCTTCCCAGAAGCCTTTGGCCAAGCCTTGGCCTCTAGAACATCGAAGTAAGGTGCGACTAGCGCCACTTGCCTTATTGCAAACTTTGACTTTATCTCCTTGAGAACAGTCATTAATTCTCCAAGAATTATTTATTACAATTTTAGTACTTCTAAAATCTAAATATAGATTTATGAAGATCCTTCAATTTCATTATCATACTTTAAGGATTTAATTCTTATTTCTGATTCAGAGATTAAGGAGTCTAATGCGGTAAGTATAATGGATTAAGCACTAAAAGTTATCATCACATAAACCTTCCAAAGATTATGCTCTACTATTTGCTTAACTCCGGCTTAGGCTAATATGTTACTTATCAAATAATGTAACTTATTATTTTCCAGGACCATCCTGAAATTATTCCCAATTTAAAAATTAAACCATTTAAATACATTCTCCCTAGGATTATGTATTAAACGTCAATCTTTCAATTTAATCTTGATTCTAATAGTCCAACTATTTAATCAACGATTTTGGTATTATTTATTATAATGATTACAATAATCCAACTATTTAATCAACTACCATTTTAATAGATTAGAATCAATTATATTGATTACAATAATCCAATTATAAAATCAACTATAAATGAATAGTTAATATATAGTCCAACTATTTATTAAAACAACAATTTAAATATTAGTCCAACTAACATTTAATTTATTTGCAAATTCAATTCTTGCCTCCCACTATTTTTCGGCGAGCCTCTAACCCTCTGTCGAGTACTCGGGAAACCACGTTTCCTAGTGGGCTAGGATCCCATTAAATATCACACAATCTTGATTTTGGCCAACAAATTGTATGATAATTAACTAGGTAGATCTCTAAGATCAATTGGATCCAATCCAATTCCTATATCCGGTAGGGGGACATCCAAGTCCGAAACATATATCTTATATATGCCAATACATCCAATGTATTACCTAACCTTTTTCCTATGAACCAACTAAGCCTTGGCTTTGGCACAACAAACTTAGTGATCCCAGTCAAGCGCGACCCATTGACCATGGAAAGCTTCGTAATCAATGTCGATGGACAAGAAGTGGTCTTGACTTTGGCCAACAAAACACAACTTGGACAAGACACCATTATGGAACAAAGCCTTTGTGATTCAAACACATCCTTGACAAACAAAGGCCTTGACTTTGGCCAACAAACCAATGGCGTCTCGGATCTTGAGTGAGAATCACTCAATGGAAGGAAAAACGCTTAATATTGAATGAAGGTTTTTCGCGTGCAAATTGGCAACCAATTTATTATATTTGTTAAGGTCTCATCATCATACACCCTAAAACATGCATTCTAAACACATAATAAAGCGTGTATAATAAAATAATAATGATATGCGGATGGATACTTTACACATTGATCCTAGATCAAATCTCTCCATTTCTCTCTCCTGCTAGCACAAGTATTACTTCTACCCGTTACACTACACTTGTAAAGAAACCTCATTTACATTGAGGGGAATAAGTGAGAAGAGAATACAAAGAAATGAGGGTAATAAGGCTGGACACGTAGGTCCATTTAATAAATCAAATTTATTACAACAATTTCTAAAATTGTCCCACCCATCTAATATCCATCTGATATACATTATTCATGCATCGCAACCATGTATTCACACAAGCATGTTATCAATCAATCTAATCAAATTAATTAATCTGATAAATTACTGATCATCCAATGTTCAAACAACGATTTGATTTTGCTCGAGTCAAACTCGTTTTTGCGAATAAGTACTCAAAGTACGAATTCTCGAATTAAATTAAACTACATCATTAAATCCAATTTAATATGCATTCAATTCTAATTCGCTATTAAATCCAAATTAAATACTACACTTTATTTAACGAACCATTACGACTTAAATTCCAAATTTAATCGCTACGGGTCTCAAAGCCCGATTAACGTCCAACGTCAATTTAATTAAAGTTCAATGGGCTTTTAATTAATTTCTTGAGGCTTGGACTTTTGGTCAACTCGGGTCAAACCGAATAACCAAAATCCAATCCGGGAGTTACCCCCCATAAGCCCAAAAATCAATCTTGGCCGATTAGGCCCAATTAAACTTTAAAGGTCCATTAAGTCGCATTTGGGCTTTATGGATGCTGTTTTAGGCCCAATTGGATCCAATCCAATTTTCCTTAACCCAACTTTGTACAACAAAGCCCAACAAACCCAATTACAACCTTAAAAGCCCAAATCCAATTTTAAGACCCAATTACAATTAAATCACAAAACCCAATTTCATAATTTAATTACATAAAGTGTATAACATGATTAATTATCCAATTAACATTTCTAAAACATCAATTAACACAACTAATCATGCTCATTAACATTAAATCATGTCCAACATAATTTAATTAAAATCAAACCCAATAACATGCACATTAGCTCTCGGTTTTTGTGCGGAAATTATGTCCAATTTTAATCCAATCCAATTGAATCCAAATCAACATTAAATCAACATCCCAAATTGTTTTCAAGTCATCAAATGAATCAAAAAACAAAAATTCCCCAAGAACAAATTAGGGCACCATTCGGCCAAGCCTAAATATTTGGGGAAAAATTGATCCAATCCAATTTCATGAAATTGATCCAATCAAACTTCAATTTAACATGTTTTAAGCATACTCATTCATCCAATTTCATCCAAATATGCTCAAATCATTTTTACCGAATTTTACCCTAAGTTGATTTCATGCTTAAACCTTGCTCTAGATGCCATTGTTGGTTTGTATTAAGGTCCAAAGATCTATAATAAGCATGAATCAAGTGCGAATACACATCGAAGAAGTTGCGGAATACTCACATCGATCGGTTGAGCGACGCGGAGGCAACAAAACTTCAAAAATCTGCTCCTCACTGGTTCGGTAGTGGGCTGAAACAACTCACTATTTTGGCCTTCGTTTGAGTCCTTCGTCAGGCTCTAAACTTCGTCGAACGGTTCCCGGCTCATGGGTGGGCTTCCCTATCACCTTCGCATGTCTCGTAAGTGTGCTAGCACTTGTGATTTTGCCACAAAATCACAATCTTTGCTTCCCACTCTCTCGGAAAAACGGAACCAGAAAGTTTAAGATGAAACAGCCCACTTTGGGCGTGAATGGTAGAAGGAAAGAGAGAAGAGAGATTGTGTGATGTGTTTCCAAATTTGTGTATTAAATACACACATTTGAATTTCAAATGAATTTCATTTGAATTTGGCATTCAAAGTCAAACAATTAAAAGCCTCAACCACTCACATCACTCAATCCATCAAGTTGTCAAGTCACATCACTCAAAGTGACTTGTGATTTGGCGCTTGATTTGACGTGCCACACTCGAATTCGAAATGCTAATACGCTCGAAAATCATCTCGGGCTCGGGTTCGCTAATTCCAAATTAACGAATTTTCCGTTGCGTCGTAATTAAATGATTACGCCTAGCGAAGTCACTATTCACGTCGCTAACGAATTAATTCTAAATTAATTCGTTCGCCCGAATTAAAATCTAATTTTAATTCCGCGTCGAAATCCAATTTCGTTTAATATATCAAATATATTAATTATCGATTAATTCCAAATTAATCGTTATCTCTCTTTAATAATATTTTATCCTAAATAAAATATCTCCGTAATTAATCCCAGATTAATTTTCTCTCTCTTCTAATTAATCCCAGATTAATTTAGAGTGTGAGTTATACGTCATCGGTGAATATTTGGGAAGCGACCCATGAGATCCCCGGATATGTTGGCAGTAAATTCGGTCGTCGGACTATCCAACACGTAAGTACCTCGTACTACGTTTTTACCGATTTACAAGACAAGGTTGGCCTCTAGCAAAGCGCCATGCCTACCCAATTCTCCGGAAACATCCTTACAGGAAAAGGATCTGTATCAAGCGTAGTATACCGTAGTATTGTGTATTTCTATCCAGTATCGAATGATCACGTGCTAGGCCTGGGGCTGGAATTGTGTCTGCCCCGTACAAAGCATATGTCGGATGTCTGGTGACTAGTCTCTATAATCGGATAAACCTGACCTTGTCATTTTATCCCGATAGCTACAACATTTAAGAGAACCAGTCCCGTATCCTACGTGACCATCATCTCCATATGACTGGAGTGACACTACCGTCTTGACATCACACCCAACACACTACGATTCTCAATATACCCAGTATTGGCGTATACAGAACCTGTTAAAGCCCTGGACGACCTCAACCAAAGTATATTGGTTGTCGCAAGTATTAGCGGTGCAAGTCTCAGGTTAAGACGAAATACACCTACCCTGATTTCGGACTTCTATAGACACATAGTCATACTACCAATGGAATTCTGAGGGGGTCTAATCCAGAGCAAAGTTGTTTCCCATACCATCGGTAAAACACAACCTCCTATTACACTTGCATGAGTATCATATACCCAAACATATGTGAACTATGCCGTTGTGCCCTCACAACACGCACAAGTGTAATACTAGTCTTTTACGTATTTATCGATGTCCAATCTCGATAATACTCTGACTAGGGATATTTAATGATTTATCGTTCGTGGAATGATATTGTCTCATATCATTCTCAGTCCAGGAACAAATCATATGGACCTCCTATCATTTATATATCTAGGTGATCTAATCACAAATGATAAGAGTGCAATCTCTTTGCCACATAGTTAATTTGTACAACACAGTGATCTGTACAAATAGTGACACTATGGGTCATAATTGTCCAACACTTTTGGTTAGGCTCAAAATTCTTCCTCATTATGTGCTTGTCATTGGCAGCTTTCATCTTGGATTTGTAGGTGCGGGAGTTTTCATATGCATCATTCCGCAATTCTTCAAGTTTCAAAATCTATAATTGCATTTGTGCAACTGTATTACTTAAATCAAAGTTAAGAGTTTTCATGGCCCAATAAGCTCTATGTTCTAACTTAACAGGTAAATGACACGCCTTTCCAAAAACAAGCCTATAAGAAGACATCCCATGTGGGGATTTATAAGCAGTATTGTATGCCCAAAGTGCATCTGGTAGTTGTAGAGACCAATCCTTGTGGTCGGGGTTTACCATTTTCTCTAGTATCTGTTTTATCTCATTGTTTACTAATTCTGCCTGCCCATTTGTCTGCGGGTGATAAGCAGTAGAAATCTTATGCACCACACCATACCTACGCATTAGAGCTTCAAATGATTGGTTGCATAAGTGTGTCCATTGATCACTAATGATGACACGAGGGTGGCAAACCGTGACAATACATGTTCCTTCAAGAACTTTACTACATAAGTATTGTCATTGGCTCGACATGTCACTGACTCAACCCATTTCGATACATAATCAACTACGAGCATGATATATAGGTAGCCAAAAGAAGGTGGAAAAGGTCCCATAAAGTCAATGCCCCAACAATCAAATACTTCAATGACAAGAATAGGGTTAAGAGGCATCATATAACGACGGGACAGAGCACCTAATTTCTAACACCTTTCACAGGAACGGCATAACCCATTTGTGTCCTTAAACAGAGTGGGCCAATAAAAACCACACTGTAGAATTTTTGCAGCAGTTTTCTTTACTTAGAAATGGCCTCCGCATGCATGGGAATGACAAAAGGCAAGTACACTGAGAACTTCATCTTCAGGAATGCAATGTCGCAATATCTGGACGGGGTAGTATTTAAATAAGTAGGGGTCATCCCAATAAAAATTACGTACCTCGACCAAGAATTTACGCTTATCCTGTGAACTCCAAGTGGACTGACACTCATCGGAAACTAAATAGTTGACAATGTGTGTATACCATGGTGCTCGTGTGACCGTAAAAAGATGTTCATCAAGGAAGTCATCACGAATTGGTGGGCCATCAACAGAGTCATTAAACTCCAAGCGAGATAAGTGATATGCCACCACATTTTCAACACTCTTTTTATTCTTGATTATTATATCAAATTCCTATAACAATAGGATCCACCTAATCAACCTTGCCTTAACATGTTTCTTTGAAAGAAGGTACTTAAGGGCTACATGATCGGTGAACACAGTGATGGGACAACCAATAAGATATTCATGAAATTTGTCTAAAGTAAATACTACAGCCAGCAGTTCTTTCTCCATTGTGGAATAGTTTATTTGGGCACTATTCAAGGTTTTGCTAGTATAATAGAAGGCAAAAGGTTTCCCTTCTCGTCTTTACCCTAAGACTGCCCCAACTGCGTAGTCACTGGCATCACACATGATCTCGAGTGGTAAAGTCCAGTCCGGTGGTTGCATGATTGGGGCATAGGTGAGGTTAGTGACTAATGTTTTGAAGGCGTCGTCACATTCTTGTGTCCATTCAAAGAGGGAGTCCTTAACAAGGAGGTTACATAATGGTCTGGCAGTAGTTGAAAAATTATGTATGAACCTCCTGTAGAAGCCAGCATGCCCAAGAAAACATCAAACATCTTTAACAGTTTTGGATATTGGCAGCTTGGATATTAATTCGATTTTAGATTTGTCCACTTCAATACCCTTGGAAGAGACAATATGACCTAGAATAATTCCCAAAGGGACCGTGAAGTGACATTTTTCCCAGTTTAGAACGAGGCATTTTTCCTGACAGTGACTTAACATGGCTTTAAGATTAAGTAGGCATGTATCAAAGGAATTACCAAACATGATTAAGTCATCCATAAATACGTCCATGCACTTCTCAATCATGTCACTAAAAATGCTCAGCATGCATCTCTGAAAAGTGGCAGGATCATTACATAAACCGAATGGCATGTGGCGAAAAGCATAAGTTCCAAATGGGCAGGTGAAAGTGGTATTCTCCTGATCTTCCAAGGAGATCTCAATTTGGTAGTACCCCAAGTATCCATCTAGGAAGCAGGAAGTGATCATTTCGGGTGGCAGCATTCAACTTCCTGTAGTCTATGAACATACGCCAATATGTGACTACCTTGGTAGGAACCAGTTCTCCTGCCTCATTTTTCACTACAGTAACTCCCGACTTTTTAGGGACAACCTTCATAGGACTAACCCATTTACTATAAGCAATTGGATATATAATACCCACATCTAATAACTTAATCACTTCATTTCTTACTACTTCCTTCATAGTGGGGTTTAGCTTACGTTAAGGGTCTCTACGAGGCATAGCTCCATATTCTAGGTGAATCTTGTGAGAGCAAATCAAGGGCCTGATAACTTTAATGTCTCCGATGGTCCAGCCAAGTTCCGATTTATGCTAATTTGACATATCAAGTAATTGCTCCATTTGTGATGCATTCAGCTCTGATGAGATGATGACGGGAAAGGTGTCACCTGGCCCAAGAAATGCATGCTGAAGCCCTTCTGGTAGTGCCTTTAGTTCAACTTTTGGGGTTTCTACTGCAGAAGGCTTTAGCCTTTCTCTTTCCCCTGGCAAAGCTTCAAACTGTGGCTGCCATACTCTTGTTCCATGCTTTTACGAAACGGAACAACCATTTCAGATCTCAGGAATTTTAGGTGGGTCAAGAACATCTAAAACATCTGAGTGAGGGAGAAGATGATCATGATGGTGAGAATCATGTGGGATTTCTGGCGTAAGCGCGTCTATCAAGTATGTTTGATGACATTCATCATCATCTTATGGTTGTTTCCCAACATGAAAAATGTTTACTTCCAGTGTCATATTCCCGAATGACAATTTCATGAGGCCATTCCTATAGTTAATGAGGGCATTTGCTGTGGCAAGAAAAGGTCTACCCAGGATCAGTGGAATTTTGGATTCGAAATTGACTAGGAACTGGGTATTGAGAATAAGGAAATCTACTAGGTAGCAAAACTTATCGACTTGGAAAACATCTTCAACCACTCCTCGTGGAGTTCTGACAGAACGATCAGCTAGCTGTAAAATTACTGATGTAGGCTTAATTTCTCCTAGACCCAACTGCATGTAGATGGAATAAGGCATGAGGTTAACACTCGTGCCTAAATCTAGTAATGCCTGGCCGAATTCATATATGCCAATATGGCAAGTGATAGTGGGACAACACGAATCTTTATATTTTGCCGGGGCCTTTTGCTCAATCACTGCACTTGCTTGTTCTGTCAGGAATGCAGTCTTCTTTACATGATGTTTCCTCTTCATGGTGTATAGATCCTTTAAAACCTTCGCATATGTGGGGACTTGTTTGATCACATGTTGCAATGGAAGGTTAATTTTCACTTACTTTAGATGCTCTAGGATCTCACTGTTTGGGTCTGCAGCTCTGGTAGTGGGCCCAAGGGCTTGAGGGAAGGGTACTCTCACTGGGGTAGGTGTCATTTGATCCTCATGAGGGGTATCTACACATTTTTCCTTAGTAGCACCTACAGTATTGGAAGTGTCCTGTATCCATACGTTTTTACCAGTCCTAATGATGATGGCATTTACAACCTTTACATTGGCTCCCTCATGTTCAGCATGTGCCATGTGTTGCCCCTGTGGATTGGGTTGAGTTTGAGAAGGGAATTTTCGTGGCTCTGTCACACTTAATGCATTAGTCAACTTAGAAACTTGGCTTCTAATCTCTTTGTTTTCCTCAACTAATTGGGCTATCATTGACTCCACCTTCTGATTAGTCCTATTCTAGGCCTCTAAAAATATTTATATAGTGTCCTCTAAGGATTTCCTAGGGTTTTTCTGGTGTGTGATATTGGGGAGTACTATAACCTCTAGGTTGTGGTTGCTGAGACTCTTGTCTCCAACTAAATTTAAGATGGTTCCTCCAACTAGGGTTATAGGTATGTAAGGCTTTCTGTATGTTCCTAATGCATTGCATTGGTCCTCATATGTTCCCCCAATCTCACCATTTGCGGGGCTCTCTTCTAAATTGGCTACTACATGCATTGTCTTGCTATCCTTGGTTTTTAGGGCTCCTATATCTCTGGTTAATAGCTCGACATGTGCCTTAATGTTATCTTCATCTCTAAGGTGGTATATGCTTCTACTAGAAGAAGTAGGGTGTGTCTTAGTAGTGCTATCTACGGCAGTTAGCCCGGTCCATGTGTGAGACTTTTACTCTAATTCATCTAGGTACTCTAGTGCCTCATCAGGGTCTGTGCGGATAAACTCTCCATTGCACATTGTTTCCATGAATTGGCGCTCTATAGGGGTCAGTCCATTATACAAGTAGCTTACTAGGTGCCAACTCTCATAGTCATGGTGGGGACAACTATCTAGCTTGTCCTTATACCTCTCCTATGCTTGGTAGAGGGTCTCACTGTCCTTTTAGTCGAAGGTAGATTTTTCCCGTTTCAAGGCATTAGTCTTATGATGAGGGAAATATTTATTGAAAAATACCTGAGTCATTTCGCCTCATGATCCTATTGACCGAGGTCACAAAGAGTATAGCCAACTCTTAGCTCTATCCCTAAGGGCAAATGGGAAGAACTTGAACCTAATGGTGTCTGTGGTCCCCAATTGGTCATGGAAGGTCGCTACTACCTCTTCAAATTCCCTAATGTGGACATAGGGATTCTCGTTCTCCACCCATGGAAGGTTGGAAGGTACTGTATCATCCCAGGTTTGAATTCTATGTGAGGGGCATCAAGGGGAAACATAATGCATGAAGGTGTAGCAGTGCGAGTAGGATGGAGGTACTCTTCAAGAGTCCTCACAGGTGGTCTCTCGTAGTCGTTCATGGTGTGTCTACTAGATCTAGATGGTGTGGCGAAAAAGTTTTCAAATATATTCTCGGAGTCTGAATCCGACTCTGAGTCTTCCTGTACTATTCTTGCAAACCTCCCCAACCGGTCCCTAAGTCATGGCATACACTTCAAACTCAATTTATACGAGAAAATAAGCGACCTAAATAACTAAGTAAGCCAAATAAATAAATAAAGAAAAGAATAACTAAAAACAATAATAAGAATAAAATAAGTAAGAACTAACTAAAATTTTAACTAAAATAAACAGACAATAAATAAGTAAATAAACAAAACTAAAATAAGATAAAAGTAAACAGGAACGAAGTTACCGCGTCATTGTTGACTAAGTGAACTACTCATTGAGTTGTCAAACGTCTCCCCGGCAATGGCGCCAAATTTTGATTATGCCCAAAAGTGTTCGCAGCAACCGCAACACAGCTGGGTGTTGATTCCTCATGGAGATGGCTACATGAACTACTCACTCGGACAAACATATGTTAGCAGTAACTTTGTAAAAAGGAAAAGATTTGCAGATTACGATATAAAATAAAACTACGGAAAAGTGAAAGGAGATTATCAGTGATTTAAATAGAAAATCTTTCAAAATTCAACCTAAACCAAGTTCTTATATCTAGTTATCTGATTTTCTTATTACACAATTCAGGGTTTCATTTCCCAAACCCACAATCGAAATATATTCAATACAACTCAAATTAAGGTCTGAAGTAATTCATAGTTTGTCTATTTATTGTTGACACACATATAGATTATCATTACAAGTTATCCAACGACGAAAACCTTGCAAGCAATACTGTAGCAGAAGATAAACTCGCAAAACAATACTAACCAGTCACAACTTAATTCTACGATTCATACATAAGAAAAATAGCGCTGAACTTATATAAAAAATTTTGAAATAAGTTTATGGGCTTAATCATCCAAGAGACAAAAAGAATAACAATATATCAATTATAATAATCTGTTGGTGTTTGCTAAGGTCCCAAGATCATTAAACAAGCATGAAACAAGTTCGAATACAACGAGGGAGTTGCGGAATACTCACATCGATCGGTTAAGCGATGCTACGACGAACAAAAATTCAGTTTCTGCCTCCTTACTGCTAACGGCAGTGAGCTGCATGCAGTCCCTATTTTCGATCATTTGGATCATCTTCGTCATGCTCCAAGCTTCGTCAAATGGTTCCAAGCTCATGGGTGGACTTCCATATCACCTTCGCATGTCGTCGTAGTGTGCTAGCAATCTTGATTTTGCCACAAAATCATAACATTTTGCTTCCCTAGCTCACGGTTTCTGACCAACAAAAAATAGTGAAGAATTCAGTCCAAGACAGTGAACGAGAGATGAAGGAGTTTTGGCTCCAAAAAGAAAAGAGAGAGATGGAAATGTGTTCTCTAATTTTGGTAATTAATTTCCAAAACATATACCAAAATTTTTCTTTTAAAAAGTCGAACAATCAAAGCCTTAAATGCCAACCACCAACATCAATCAATCAATCCATCAATCAATCAAATCAAGTGACAAGTTATCACATCACTCAAAGTGACAAATGATTTGACGCTTGATGCCACTAGCGATTTGACGCTTGATTTGACTTGCGTGCCACACTCGAATTGGAAATGCGAATGCGCTCGCAAATAATCTCCGGCTCGGGTTCGCTAATTCCAAATTAACGAATTTTCCGTTGCGTCGTAATTAAATGATTACGCCTAGCGAAATCACTATTAACGTCGCTAACGAATTAATTCTAAATTAACTCGTTCGTCTGAATTAAAATCTAATTTTAATTCCGCGTCGAAATCCAATTTCGTATAATATATCGAATATATTAATTTATTGTTTAATTCCAAATTAATCGTTATCTCTCTTTAAATGATATTTTATCCTAGATAAAATATCTCCGCAATTAATCCCAGATTAATTTTCTCTCTCATCTAATTAATCCCAAATTAATTAAAAGTGTGAGTCATACATCATCAGTGAATCTTCGGGAAGCGACCCATGAGATCCCCGGATATGTTGGCAGTAAATTCGGTCGTTGGACTATCTGAACACGTAAGTACCTAGTACTACATTTATACCGATTTACAAGACAAGGTTGGCATCTAGCAAAGCGCCATGCCTACCCAATTCTCCAGAAATATCCTTACAGGAATAAAGGATCTATATCAGGCGTAATATATGTAGTATTGTGTATGTCGATCCAGTATCGGTTGATCACGTGCTAGGCCTGGGGCTGGAATTGTGTCTGCCCCGTACGAAGCACATGTCGGATGTCTGGTAACTAGTCTCTATAATCGGATAAACATGACCTTGTCATTTTATCCCGATGACTGCAGTACTTAAGAGAACCAGTACCGTATCCTACGCGACCATCATCTTCATTTGACTGGAGTGACACTTTCGTCTTGACATCACACCCAGCACACTACGATTCTTAATATACCTAGCATAGGCGTACACAGAACCTGTTAAAGCCCTGGATGACCGCAACCTAAGTATATTGATTGTCGCAAGTATTAGCAGTGCAAGTCTCAGGTTAAGACCAAATACACCTACCCTGATTTCGGACTTCCATAGACACATAGTCATATACCAATCGAATTTTGAGGGGTCTATCCAGAGCGAAGCTGTTTCTCGTACCATCGGTAAAACACAACCTCCTATTACACTTGCATGAGTATCCTATACCCAAATATATGAGAACTATTATGTTGTGCCCTCATAACGCGCACAAGTGTAATACTAGTCTTTTACGTATTTATCGATGTCCAATCTCGATAATACTCTGACTAGGGATATTTAATGATTTATCCTTCGTGGACTGATACTGTCTCATAATATTTTCAAACCAGGAAAAAATAATAAGGACCTCCTATCATTTATATATCTTGGTGATCTAATCACAAATGATAAGAGTGCAATCTCCTTTATCACATAGTTAATTTATACAACAACACCATGATCTATAGAAATAGTGACGCCATGGGTCATAATTTTCCAACAATCTCCCACTTGGCCTATAGCCAGTCACTCGAGTGTCTTACACCCAAACTATGTACGGTTGGCTCAAACTGCTGAGAAAATGCTTTTGTCAGCGGATTTGCATGATTATCATCTGATGCGATTTATTCGATCATCACATCGCCACGATGTATGATCTGAACAAATCAGATGAATATCGAAGTATGTATATGAACATTGATGAGACCATTAATTCTTTAGCCTGCGCTGCAGCCTAGCTCAGATGCTAACAGAATTATATCTAATCTAATTAGATTTATTATCGACCCAGAAGGCTTCTATTGCTGCCTCAGCTGCAGCAATAACCCGCATTTGTTGTTTATTTGGTAACAATATCTTGCTTGGAAGATTTACAGCTTACGGATCAGCTATTCAAATTGTATAGTTCCGTTATTCTTATCGGTTCCAAGAAATGACATATATTATCATTATTTTATAGGACAGCCACTGTCAGTGCGCTCCCACTAACCTCCTTATATACACAAGAATCATTTCGTTTTGAATTAAATCATAAACCATATGATTACATCAAAACGATAATTCCAATAACCTAATGCTTGCTTCAATCCAAACATGGATCGAATAACCTGCAAACCTAGTTTGTTTGTTATGGTACGACAAAACCGACAAGATGTTGTAAACATCTTCAAAATGGTTTCCTTTTCAGGAAAGCGATTTTTACCATTCAGCTGACATATTTCATGAATGAAACATGCAGCATTAGCAAGCATTATCCAAATGTATTTACTATGGAAACATGTAAAATGTTGAATCGTAATCAACACAATGTTGATAACAATACCTTTCCGCTACAAGCCTAGCTTAGTACATTGGTATGTTGCCATCCATGTATGTCTTCCTTGAAGACTGATATAGTACCATTAGGCACAATGCCTTGCGGTACAACTGTTGGATAATATGATCCATAGCGTCAATTGTACAGATCATGGTGTTGTTGTACAAATTAACTATGTGACAAATGAGATTGCACTCTCTATCATTTGTGATTAGATCACCTTAGATATATAAATGATGAGAGGTCCCTATGATTTGTTCTGGACGGAGGAATGATATGAGACAGTATCAGTCCACGTAGGATAAATCATTAAATATCCCTAGTCATAGTATTATCGAGACAGTACATCGATAATGGGAATAGGCTAGTATTGCACTTGTGCACGTTGTGAGGGCACAACAGCATAGTTCTCATATATTTAAGTATTGAATACTTATGCAAGTGCGATAGGAGGTTGTGTTTCACCGATGGTACGGAAACAGCTTCGCTCTGGATAGACCCCTCGGAATCCCATTGGTATTATGACTATGTGTCTATGGGAGTCCGACATCAGGGTAGGTGTATTTGGTCTTAACCTGAGACTTGCACCGCTAATACTTACGATTCGGTAGACTTTGGTCTTGGTGGTACATGGCTTTAACGGTTCTGCGTTACACCACCTCTGGGTTTATCAGAGAGTCGTAGTGTATTGGGTGTGTGATGTCAAGACGAAAGTATCACTTCAGTCATAGTGGAGATGATGTCACGCAGGATACGGTACTAGTGCTCTTGAGTGATGCGCATCCAATCATGATATTATGACCAGGTCATGAATATCTGATTATAGAGACTAGTTACCAGACATCCGAATGTGCTTCGGACGGGGCAGACACTTATACCAGCCCCAGCCCTAGCACGTGATATCCGATACTGGGCCGATATACACAAACTATGGTATACTACGCTTGATACAGATCTATATATTCCTGTAAGAATATTTCTGGAGAATTGGGTAGGCATGGCGCTTTGCTAGAAGCCAACCTTGTCTTGTAAATCGGTATAACGTAGTACGAGGTACTTACGTGTTCGGATAGTCCGACGACCGTATTTGCTGCCAACATATCCGGATATCTCATGGGTCGCTTCCCAAAGATTCACCGATGATGTATGACTCGCACTATGATAATCTGGGATTAATTAGTAGAGAGAGAAGATTAATTTCTAGAGAGAGAAATTAATCTGGGATTAAGAGGAGATATTTTATCTGGGATAAAATATTAATTAAGAGAGAGAACGATTAATTTGGAATTAATCGATTAAAATAATATATTCGATATATTAAAGAAATTAGATTTCGACGCGGAATTGAAATTGGATTTTAATTCGGGCGAACGAATTAATTTAGAATCAATTCGTTAGCGACGTGAATAGTGAATTCGCTAGGCGTAATCATTTAATTACGACGATGGAAAATTAGTTAATTTGGAATTAGCGAACCCGAGCCCGAGAGTGGTTGCGAGCGCAATCGCATTTCGAATTCGAGTGCGGCACGTAAGTCACATCAAGCGTCAAATCGCTAGTCGCATCAATTGTCAAATCACATGTCACTTTGAGTGATGTGACATGATATGTTGTCACTTTAATAAAGTGACTTGATGGTGAGAGGTTAAAGGTAAAAAGCATTGATTGATTGTTGCTTTTTGACGTTTTGGAATAAGGAAAATGTTAATATATATTTTATTTACTTTTTGGAAAATAAATAATAGATATATGTAACTTTTTCTCTCTCTCTCTCTTATGAAACACTTTGGTCCTCTCTCCTTGGACAATGGCTTCACGCCATTTTCATTTTCTTCCTCTCCTCTCTCGGCTTTGAGCCAATTTCTTCACTCTTCTTCTCCAATTTTTGTTGGGCGTGAGAAGCATGAAAGAAACCTAGTGCTAGCACACACACATT
The DNA here is from genome assembly GCA_019454045.1 of Zanthoxylum bungeanum. NCBI lineage: Eukaryota > Viridiplantae > Streptophyta > Magnoliopsida > Sapindales > Rutaceae > Zanthoxylum > Zanthoxylum bungeanum. The sequence continues at coordinate 16,096 of SKCR01049959.1, forward strand.
GGTTATATTATGGTGATAGGGAAACGAATTTGTGAGCATGGAAAAGCTTGAAGCTTGGAGCTTCAATGGTGATGACCATGGCCGAATCTTGGAGATGCTTCAACCATCAAAACCGCACAGCTCACTGCACTTGGAAGCCATTGCCGAGCCTAGGAGAAATGAAAAAGACTTATGTTCTTTGCATCTCAAACCAATCATTGTGAGTATTTGTTTCCGCCATTATTCCTTGATGTGTTCATGCGATTTTATGCTTGTTTTGGATGATTCTTGGGACTTAATTAGGAACTCAACAATGGTATCTTGAGCCTTGAACAAGCATGAAAAAGTTAGGGTTAAATTTGGTGGTAAAACGAATTTGGGCATGTTTTGATGAAATTGTTTGTTATAGTATGCTTAAATGAGATGGAATTAATGATTGATTAGATCAATTTGAAGAAAGAAATTGTGTTGGAACAAATTTCCCCAATTTTTTGTGTAGGCCAAAGTTGACAAAAAATTGGGGTTAAACTCAATTTGAGCATCAATTGATTAAATTGTTTAGTATAGTATTCTTGAATGAGGTTGAATTGAGTTGTGCATGATCAATTTCATGAAAATTTGGTTGGTTGGATCATTTTTTGGATCCATTTTCCCCAAATTTTGGGCATGACAAATTTGGGTAAACTTGATTTTGAGCATGTTTGATGAAATTGGATGATTAGAATGCTTAAAGTATGTTAATTGAGGATTGATTGGATCAATTTGTTGAAAATGAGTTTGGAACAATTTTCCCCAAACTGCTTATGTTGGCCGAAAATTGAAACCCTAATCTTGGTGAATTTTGTTTGTTTGATCATTGGATGACTTGAAAACAATGGGTAATGTTGAATTGAATTTGATTGGATTGAATTTTGATTTGGAACAATTTTCCCAATTAAGTAGGCTTGGCCGAATCAATTGGATATGAAATTCATTGTGTTTTTTTGTTATTTGATTCATTAGATGAGTTTAATTGATTTGGAAATGATGATTGTGGATTCAATTGGATTGAAACCGAATCGGATTGGAAAAACCCCTAATTACCGAGAACAAAAGCATGTAAATTGGGTTTGATTTTAATAAATTGTGTTGGACACTATTTAATATTAAAGTGCATGATTAATTAGGCTAATTGATGTTTTAGAAATGTTAATGGATAATTAATTGTGTATTACACTTAGGTTAATTAATTATGGAATTTGGAATTTATAAGTTAATTAATTGGGCTTATTTTGGAAATTGGGCCTTAAGGTTGTAATTGGGCTTTTGGGCTTGGTTGCACCAAGTTAGGTTTAGGCCAATTTGGTTGGATCCAATTGGGCCCAAAACCGCATCCATAAAGTCCAATATGACTTAATGGACCTTAATTATTAATTGGGCCTAATGGGCCAAAATTAATTTAAAGGCTTATGGGGTAACTCCGGATTGGATTTTGGTTATCAGTTGACCAAAAGTCCACGCCTTAAGAAATTAATTAAAAGCCCATTGGACTTTAATTAAATAAACATTAGATGTTAATTGGGCTTTGAGACCCATAACGATTAATTTGGAATTTAAATCGTAAAGGTTCATTAATTAAAGTGTAATATTCAATTTGGAATTGAATAGTGAATTAGTATTAAATACATGTTAAATTGGATTTAATGTTATAGTTTAATTTAATTCAAGAATTCGTACTTTCAGTACTTATTCGCAAAACGAGTTTGACTCAAGCAAAAATCAAATCGTTGTTTGAACATTGGATGCTCACTAATTATCAGATTAATTAATTGGATTAGATTGATTGATAACATGCTTGTATGAATACATGGTTGTGATGCATGAATAATGTATAATCGGATGGATATTAGTCGGGTGGGGAAATTTTGGAAATTGTTGTAATAAATTTGATTATTAAATTGGACCTGCGTGTCCAGCCTTATCACCTCTATACTCTTTGTATTCTTTCTCACCTATTCCCCTCAAGTCAATGAGGTTCTTAGAAGTGTAGTGTAACGGGTAGAAGTAAATACATGTGCTAGCTTTAGAGAGAGAAATGAGAGATTTGATCTAGGATCAATGTAAATATCCATCCACATATCATTATTATTTTATTTCATATGTGCTTTATTATGTGTTTAGAATGCATGTTTAAGGGTGTATGAAGATGAGACCTTAACAAAGATTAATAATTTGGTAGCCAATTTGCACGCGAAAAACCCTCATCAAATATCATGCGTTTTCCTTCCATTGAGTGATTCTTACTCAAGATCCGAGATTGGCATGTGTTGTTGGCCAAAGTCAAGCCCTTGTCCGTCGAAGATGTTTGTTGAATCACGAAGGCTTTGTTCCATATCAGTATCTTGTCCAAGTTGTGGTTGTTGGCCAAAGTCAAGACCACTTCTTGTCATCGACATTGATTACGAAGCTTTCCATGGTCAATGGGTCGCGCTTGACTGGGATCACTAGGTTTGTTGTGCCAAAGCCAAGGCTTAGTTGATTCAGAGGAAAAAGGTTAGGTAATACATTGGATGTATTGGGCATATAAGATATATGTTTATGATTTGGATATCCGCCTACTGGATCTAGGAATTGGATGAGATCCAATTGATCTTCGAGATCTACCTAGTTAATTATCATACAATTGTTGGCCAAAGTCAATATTGTGTGATATTTAACGGGATCCTAGCCCACTAGGAAACACGGTTTCCCGAGTACTCGACAGAGGGTTAGAGGCTCGCCGAAAAATAGTGGGAGGCAAGAATTGAATTTGCAATACTCGTTCAATTACTCGTCATACGCGCTCATTCAAATTATTTCGTCGTTAGATTAAATGTTAGTTGGACTAATATTTAAATTGTTGTTTTAATAATCAGTTGGACTGTATTATTTTTGATTATATATAATTGGATTATATTAATCAATATATTTGAATTAATTAATTTCAGGTTACAGTTGATTTTATAGTTGGACTATAGTAATTCAATGTATAATTGAGGTTAATTAATTTAGATTATATTTGATTATATAGTTGGACTATTATAATATTATATAAAAATAGTACCACAAATCGTGATTAAATAGTTGGACTATTAGAAATCAAGATATAAAAATGAAAGATTAGTGTTTAAGACATTAACTGGGTGAAAATGTATTTAAACGACTTTAATTTAAAATGGGAATAAATTTCAGGATGGTCCTGGAAAAATAATAAGTTATTTTATTTGATAAAATAACGTATTATGCTACTAAGCCTAGTGTAAGCAAATAGTATAGCATAATCTTTGGAAGATCATGTAATGATAACTTAAGTGCTTAATCCATTATGTTTGTCATAATTATGTTCACAGCTAGTATTAAAATTGGATTTTAGATACTTAGTGTGGTACATAAAATATTATATATTGATGTTCAGAATCTATTTTGAACAGGATACTGACTTCAATTGAGATTTATGCGAATTGAAAACGGGAACGAAGTCGCTTGTTTTAACCGTTAGATATCTGAATTTAGGAACTACCTTCGGATAGTACTTAAATTTAGAAACTGTTATAATGTAGCTAGTTTGACTAGAAACATTATCTCTATATCGCGTATAACCCGCTGCGGGTTGGTGTACCTTATATTCTAGAACACTAAAGTGTTTCATTATATAAAGATGATATTGAGATAAAACACATTAGATGTGAATAACAGGATTTATATTTTGAATATAAATAATATCCAAATATATAACATGACAATAAATAGCTCAAATTGATTTGATCAGTTAAGAAACTTAATTGTGGCATAGTTGTCAGGGACACTGATAAACAAGAATCGTATATCCGCACTTTTGAAGAGCGGATACCAGGACTGATTTGATTCCAATTCAAATAAAGTCTACGAATCTATAGTCATTGGGGCAAAGTGCCTAAACCGCTATTTACTTGGTAAAAATGTAAATGCCACCGATCTGTTAGCCTACTTCATAGTGAAGCAAGTGGGCCCATGTCTAGCTAGGCTAGATATGGATATGAATATTTCGTGACCTGTACGGATGTGGCATCGCGTATGGTTATGTGTTTCTTTTGAAACACAAAATCGGAAACTTTTAGAGTTTCGACACGAAATAGACAAATAGATCGGCTAAAGTATTAAACCGTAACGGTAAGACCGTAATGAATAATACTTATGTTGGACAAAATGACCCATAGCGTCACTATTTGCACAGATCATTGTGTTGTTGTAGCAAATTAACTATGTAATAAGGAAATTGCACTCTCATCATTTGTGATTAGATCACCATAGATATATAAATGAAGAGAGGTCCCTATGATTAGTTCCTGGATTGAGATGATATGAGACAGTATCAGTCCACGAAGGATTAATCATTAAATATCCCTAGCCGTAGTATTATCGAGACAGGACATCGATAATGCGGAATAGGCTAGTATTGCACTTGTGCGTGTTGTGAGGGCAAAACGGCATAGTTCTCATATATATATAAGTATTGGATACTTATGCAAGTGCCGATAGGAGGTCGGTTTCACCGATGGTACGGGAAACAGTTCGCTCTGGATAGACCCCTCGGAAATCCCATTGGTATTATGACTATGTGTCTATGGTGAGGCCGAATCAAGGTAGGTGTTGTATGGTCTTAACCTGAGATTACATCGCTAATACTGACGATAATCGATAAACTTTGGTTTTGGTGGGTAGGGACTTTTACAGGTTCTGAGTACACCACTTCTGGGTTTATCAGAGAGTCGTTAGAGTATTGGGTGTGATGTCAAGACGGAAGTGTCACTTCAGTCATTTGGAGATGATGTCACGCAGGATACGGTACTAGTGCTCTTGAGTGTTTGCGCAACCATCGGGATATTGTGACCAGGTCATGTATATCCGATTATAGAGACTATGTTACCAGACATCCGATATGGCTTCGGACGGGGTAGGACGGGTAGAAACTTATCCAGCCCCAGCCCTAGCACGTGATTATCCGATACTGGGCCGATATACCAATACTACGGTATACTACGATGATACAGATCTATATATTCCTGTAAGATATTTCTGGAGAATTGGTAGGCATGGCGCTTTGCTAGAAGCCAACCTTGTCTTGTAAATCGATATAAACGTAGTACGAGTACTTACGTGTTCGGACAGTCCGACGATCGTATTTACTGCCAACATATCGGAGATCTCATGGGTCGCTTCCTGAAGATTCACCGATGATGTATTACTCGCACTTTGATTATCTGGGATTAATTAATTAGAAGAGAGAGATAGAATTAATCTGGGATTAATTAGAAGAGAGAGAAAATTAATCTGGGATTAATTACGGAGATATTTTATCTGGGATAAAATATTAATTAAAGAGAAGAGAACGATTAATTTGGAATTAATCGATAGTAAATAAAATAATATATTTGATATAAGTATTAGAAATTGGATTTCAACCGGAATTAAAATTAGATTTAATTCGGTGCGAACGAATTAATTTAGAATTAATTCGTTAGTGACGTGAATAGTGAATTCGCTAGGCGTAATCATTATTACGACGCGTCGAAAATTCGTTAATTTGGAATAGCGAACCCGAGCCCGAGAGAGTGATTGCGAGCGCATTCGCATTTCGAATCGAGTGCGGCACGCAAGTCACATCAAGCGTCAAATCACTAGTCGCGTCAATCGTCAAATCAATTGTCACTTTGAGTGATGAGTGACTTGCCAACTTGACACTTTAAAAAAGTGAAGAGATGTGATGTGAATAGTGATGTGAAATGATTGAAAGCTTTTAAAAGGCTTGAGATGGAATATAACATTATTTTTATTCCTTGCCTTTTTGGCTTTTGAATTAAAGTTGAGTATATATCTTATTTTATTTACTTGGTAAAATATTAATAAGAGATATATACAAAAGCTTTTTATTCTCTCTCCACCTAAGGTAACAGTACACGGTTTTAGGCAAATGAAGAGCCAAAAACGTAACTCTTCCTCTCCCTCTCTTTTCTCTTCTCTCTTCACGGTTTCAAAGCCGATTTCTTCACAAATTTTTCTGGTTTCACCGAAATTTTGAGAAGTAAATGAAGGAGAGTAGTGCTAGCACACTCTAGGAGTGATACAAAGGTGATAGGGAAGTGAGTTTGTGAGCATGGAAGCTTGAAGCTTGGAGCTTCAATGGTGGTCTTCAATGGCCGAAAATGGTGAGCACCAAACCAGTCCAAACCGCACAGCCCACTGCATTTGAAGCCATTGCCGAGCTTGGAGGGAGCTCAAAAACGCATCTTGTTCTTCAAACATCAAAACCGAAATTCAATGTGAGTTGATTCCGCCACCTCCTTTGATGTGTTCATATGTGATTTTCATGCATGATTTGTTGATCTTGGGACTTGATTTATACTCCAACAACTTAAACAATAAGTTTCTAGTATATTTGAAAGAGTATAATATTCTTTCAAATAAGGACTCCTCCCGGAACACGTCAGTTTGATGGTGTGTCCGAACAAATTAACCGAATTTTGTTAGACATGATAAGGTTAATCACGAGTCGCTCTGAGCTACCATTTCCTTCGACGGATATGCTAAACAGTGCAAGAACTTATTTTGAATAAGGTTCCATAAAATTTGTTTGACAGATTACATATTAGATATGAACGGGAAAGAAACCGGGTTTCTCATTCCTGATAATTTGGGTATGCTAGGCATATGTTTGGATGATACCAAACTAAAACCCAAATAGGATAAGTGCCAAATGTAGGTCATCATAGGGATACCATAAATATTGTACTTATACACCTCACAAGAGAACAATTAGATTGTTGCTCACCATACGTTTTTCCTGATAGGAATACCGATATGCAGTGGTAAGTGGGAGGATAGTATAACTCGATGGAAATCGGAGTAATACTATTCAAGGCACCAAATCTTAATGGAACACAAATAGTTCATCAAGGATGAGACTATTACCATTGATCTTCGATTACACAAGAACCGCGTAAGTCGGACAGAGTCGGAAAACAACCTAGGGTATGGGTTTCTGATCTAACCTTATAAAGATGTGAATCTTATTGAGGAATACCAACTAACTACGTATGAGGAAGTGATACAAGATATCAACTCCCCAATTATGGCAAAGTGCCATATAATCCGAAATGGATTCCATGTATATCAACCAGTTTGGATACTAGTTGATGTACCACAAGGCATTGTGCCTAATGGTACTTAAAAGTCTTCTAGGAAGACATACATGGATGGCAACATACCAACGTATAAAGCAAGGCTTTAACGGAAAGGTATCGTTATCAACATTGTGTTGATTACGATTCAACCTTTTACCTGTTGCCACGGTAAATCCATTTGGATAATGCTTGTTATTCGATCCATGATTGGATTGAAGCAAGCATTAGGTTCTTGGAATTATCGTTTTGATATAATCATAATGATGTATGATTTAATTCAAAACGAAAATAATTCTAATGTATATATAAGAAGGTTAGTGGGAGCGCACTGACAGTGGCTGTCCTATAAAATAATGATAATACGTCATTTCTTGGAAATGATATTCCCATAAAATAAATATCGGCGAAAGCTTGGCTTTCGAAATACTCTCCTAGAAACCGTACATTGAAAATGTACAACACCTGGTGTATCATACTCTTTGAGCATATGGATTCACAAACAGGGCAATCCGAGTGATAGTCACTTGATTAATGTTAAAAACATCCATTAGTATCTTAGAGAACTAAGGATGCTGTCTTAGTCTATGGAAAATGAGAACTTGAAGTGACTGGGATCACTGTAGCAAGTTTCCTATAACTGATAAAGACGACTAAAAGTCGCAAACGGTACTATATAGTTTGAATAACGGAACAGTGAGCTGGAAATCTTCCGAGCAAGATTCTGTTTCCGAATAAACAACAAATACGAATTATTGCTGCAGCTGAGGCAGCAATAGAAGCTATTTGGGTCGATAATAAATCTAATTAGATTAGATATAGTTCTCTTAGTGGATGAGCTAGGCGTCAGCACAGACTAAGGAATTAAAGGTCTCATCGACGATCCAGATATGTACTTCTATATTCATCTGATTCATTCGGATAATACATCGTGGTGATGTGATGATCATGTAAATCGCATCGGATGATAATCATGCAAATCCGCTGACGAAAACCTTTTCTCAGCAGTTTGAGCCAACCGTACATAGTTCGGGTGTTAGACACTCGAGTGACTGGCTATGTGCCAAGTGAGAGATTGTTGGATAATATGACCTATAGCGTCACTATTTGTACAGATCATGGTGTTGTTGTACAAATTAACTATGTGACAAAGGAGATTGCACTCTTATCATTTGTGATTAGATCACCTTAGATATATAAATGATGAGAGGTCCATATGATTTGTTCCTGGACGGAGAATGATATGAGACAGTATCAGTCCACGTAGGATAAATCATTAAATATCCCTAGTCGTAGTATTATCGAGACAGGACATCGATAATGCGGAATAGGCTAGTATTGCACTTGTGCACGTTGTGAGGGCACAACGGCATAGTTCTCATATATTTAAGTATTGGATACTTATGCAAGTGCGATAGGAGGTTGTGTTTCACCGATGGTACGGGAAACAGCTTCGCTCTGGATAGACCCCTCGGAATCCCATTGGTATTATGACTATGTGTCTATGGGAGTCCGACATCAGGGTAGGTGTATTTGGTCTTAACCTGAGACTTGCACAGCTAATACTTACGATAATCGGTAGACTTTGGTCATGGTGGTACATGGCTTTAACCGGTTCTGCGTACACCACCTCTGGGTTTATCAGAGAGTCGTAGTGTATTGGGTGTGATGTCAAGACGGAAGTATCACTTCAGTCATAGTGGAGATGATGTCACGCAGGATACGGTACTAGTGCTCTTGAGTGATGCGCATCCAATCATGATATTATGACCAGGTCATGAATATCTGATTATAGAGACTAGTTACCAGACATCCGACATGTGCTTCGGACGGGGCAGACACTTATCCAGCCCCAGCCCTAGCACGTGACTATCCGATACTGGGCCGATATACACAATACTACGGTATACTACGCTTGATACAGATCTATATATTCCTGTAAGAATATTTCTGGAGAATTGGGTAGGCATGGCGCTTTACTAGAAGCCAACCTTGTCTTGTAAATCGGTATAACGTAGTACGAGGTACTTACGTGTTCGGATAGTCCGACAACCGTATTTGCTGCCAACATATCCGAAGATCTCATGGGTCGCTTCCCAAAGATTCACCGATGATGTATGACTCGCACTATGATTAATCTGGGATTAATTAGTAGAGAGAGAAGATTAATTTCTAGAGAGAGAAAATTAATATGGGATTAATTGCGGAGATATTTTATCTGGGATAAAATATTAATTAAAGAGAGAGAACGATTAATTTGGAATTAATCGATAAAATAATATATTCGATATATTATAAGAAATTAGATTTCGACGCGGAATTGAAATTGGATTTTAATTCGGGCGAACGAATTAATTTAGAATCAATTCGTTAGCGACGTGAATAGTGAATTCGCTAGGCGTAATCATTTAATTACGACGATGGAAAATTCGTTAATTTGGAATTAGCGAACCCGAGCCCGAGAGTGGTTGCGAGCACATTCGCATTTCGAATTCGAGTGCGGCACGTAAGTCACATCAAGCGTCAAATCGCTAGTCGCATCAATTCTCAAATCACATGTCACTTTGAGTGATGTGACATGATATGTTGTCACTTTAATAAAGTGACTTGATGTGATAGGTAAAGGTAAAAAGCATTGATTGATTGTTGCTTTTTGACTTTTTGGAATAAGGAAAATGTTTAATATATATCTTTATTTACTTTTTGGAAAATAAATAATAGATATATGTAACTTTCTCTCTCTCTCTCTCTTATGAAACATTTGGTCCTCTCTCCTTGGACAATGGATTCACGCCATTTTCATTTTCTTCCTCTCCTCTCTCGGCTTTGAGCCAATTTCTTCACTCTTCTTCTCCAATTTTTGTTGGGCGTGAGAAGCATGAAAGAAACCTAGTGCTAGCATACACACATGGGTTATGTTATGGTGATAGGGAAACGAATTTGTGAGCATGGAAAAGCTTGAAGCTTGGAGCTTCAATGGTGATGACCATGGCCGAATCTTGGAGATGCTTCAACCATCAAAACCGCATAGCTCACTGCACTTGGAAGCCATTGCCGAGCCTAGGAGAAATGAAAAAGACTTATGTTCTTTGCATCTCCAACCAATCATTGTGAGTATTTGTTTCCGCCATTATTCATTGATGTGTTCATGCGATTTTATGCTTGTTTTGGATGATTCTTGGGACCTAATTAGGAACTCAACAATGGTATCTTGAGCCTTGAACAAGCATGAAAAAGTTAGGGTTAAAATTGGGTAAAACGAATTTGGGCATGTTTGATGAAATTGTTTGTTATAGTATGCTTAAATGAGTTGGAATTAATGATTGATTAGATCAATTTGAAGAAATTGTGTTTGGAACAAATTTCCCCAATTTTTTGTGTAGGCCAAAGTTGACAAAATTGGGTAAACTCAATTTGAGCATCAATTGATTAAATTGTTTAGTATAGTATGCTTGAATGAGGTTGAATTGATGTTGTGCATGATCAATTTCATGAAATTTGGTTGGATCCATTTTTCCCCAAATTTTGGGCATGACAAATTTGGGTAAACTTGATTTTGAGCATGTTTGATGAAATTGGATGATTTAGAATGCTTAAAGTATGTTTAATTGAGGATTGATTGGATCAATTTGTTGAAAATGAGTTTGGAACAATTTTCCCCAAATTGCTTATGTTGGCCGAAAATTGAAACCCTAATATCTTGGTGAATTTTTGTTTGTTTGATCATTGGATGACTTGAAACAAGTGGGTAATGTTGAATTGAAATTTGATTGGATTGAATTTTGATTTGGAACAATTTTCCCAAATTAAAGTAGGCTTGGCCGAATTCAATTGGATATGAAATTCATTGTGTTTTTTTGTATTTTGATTCATTAGATGAGTTTAATTGATTTGGAAATGATGATTGTGGATTCAATTGGATTGAAACCGAATCGGATTGGAAAAACCCCTAATTACCGAGAACAAAAGTGACTTGATGTGATAGGTAAAGGTAAAAAGCATTGATTGATTGTTGCTTTTTGACTTTTTGGAATAAGGAAAATGTTTAATATATATGTTTATTTACTTTTTGGAAAATAAATAATAGATATATGTAACTTTTTCTCTCTCTCTCTTATGAAACATTCGGTCCTCTCTCCTTGGACAATGGCTTCACGCCATTTTCATTTTCTTCCTCTCCTCTCTCGGCTTTGAGCCAATTTCTTCACTCTTCTTCTCCAATTTTGGTTGGGCGTGAGAAGCATGAAAGAAACCTAGTGCTAGCACACACACATGGGTTATATTATGGTGATAGGGAAACGAATTTGTGAGCATGGAAAAGCTTGAAGCTTGGAGCTTCAATGGTGATGACCATGGCCGTATCTTGGAGGTGCTTCAACCATCAAAACCGCACAGCTCACTGCACTTGGAAGCCATTGCCGAGCCTAGGAGAAATGAAAAAGACTTGTGTTCTTTGCATCTCAAACCAATCATTGTGAGTATTTGTTTCCGCCATTATTCCTTGATGTGTTCATGCGATTTTATGCTTGTTTTGGATGATTCTTGGGACCTAATTAGGAACTCAACAACAACAACTAGTATCCAAACTGGTTGATATACATGGAATCTATTTCGGATTCATGGAACTTTGCCATAATAGGGAGTCGATACTTTGTATCACTACCTCATTCGTAGTCAGTTGGTATTCCTCAATAAGATTGACATCTTTATGAGGTGAGATCAGAAACCCATACCCCGGGTTCTCTTCTGACTCTCTCCGACTTTACGGGGTTCTTGTGTATCCGAAGATTAATAGTATAGTCTCATCCTTGATGAACTATATATGTTCCATTAGGACTTAGTGCCTGGAATAGTATTACTCCGATTTTCTTCGAGTTTTACTATCCTCCCACTTACCATTGCATATCGGTATTCCTCTTAGGAAAACCGCATGGTGAGCAATAATTACATTGTTCTCTAGTGAGTTGTATAAGCACTATGCTTATGGTTTCCCTAGGATAACCTAAAATTGGCACTTATCCAATTTGGGTTCTAGTTTGGTATCATCCAAACATATGCCTAGCATTCCCAAATTATCAGGAATGAGAAATCTGGTTTCTTTCCTGTTCATATCTAATATGATATCTGTCAAACAGATTTTTATGGAACCTTATTCAAAATAAGTTCTGCACTGTTTATGCTTATCCGTTGAAGGAAATGGTAGCTCAGAGCGACTCATGATTAACCTTATCATGTCCAACAAAATTCGGTTTATCAGTTCGGACACACCGTCAAACTGACGTGTTCCGGGAGGATTCCTTATTTGAAAGAATATTTTACTCTTTCATGTATATTAGAAACTTATTGCTTAAGTATTTTCATCATGGTCTAACTGTGATGGTCTAATACTCTAGCCGATCTGTTTGTCTATTTTGTGTCGAAAACTTTAAAAGTTTCCGATTTGTGTTTTTCAAAAGAAACACATAACCATAACGAGATGCCACATCCGTAAAGGTCACGAAATATTCATATCCACCTCTAGCCTAGCTAAACATGGGCCCACTTGTTTCACTATGAAATATGGCTAACAGATAGGTGGCATTTGCACTTTTACCAAGTAAATAGTGTTTTAGGCACTTTGCCTAATAAACAAGATTCGTAGACTTTATTTGAATGGAATCAAATCAGTCCGAGTACCCACTCTTCGAAAGTGTGGATATACGAGTCTTGTTTAATTGTGTCCCAGATAACAATGCCACAATATGTTTCTCCTGATCAAATCAGTTTGAGCTATTTGTTTGTCATTTAATATGTTTGAGATTTTATTAATATTCAAAATATAAATTCTGTTATTCACATCTAATGTGTTTATCTCAATATCATCTTTATATAATGAAACACTTTAGTGTTCTAGAATATAAAGGTAAACCCACAGTGGGTTAAACACTGATATAGAGATAATGTTTCTAGTCAAACTAGTTACATTATAACAGGTTCCTAATTTAGGTACACACTCGAAGGTAGTTCCTAAACTTAGGTATCTACCGTTAAAACAATGACTTTTAACCTGTTTCCGATTCGCAGAGAAATCTCAATCTGAAGTTAGTATCCTGTTCAAAACAGATTCTGAACATCAATACATATATTTTATGTACCACACTAAGCATTTAAAATCCAATTTTAATACTAGTAGTGAACATAATGTTGACAAACATATTTGAAGTCAGAACCTTGCTCGTCTTCAATTCCTTCATGTCTGCTTTGTCCAAACGGCAGTCACGCTTCAGCGATCCCGTTTGCCACAATTTAGGCATACATTTTTGGATATGTTCTTTATCTTCCCAGAAGATTATAATGATTTTGCCTTTGTCCTTTTCAATATTTTAGAAGTAAGGTGCGCCTTGCGCTACTTGCCTATTGCAAATTTTGACTTTGTCTCCTTGAGAATAGTCATTAACCCTCCGAGAGTTAATATTACAATTTTAGTACTTCTAAAATCTAAGTATAGATTTATGAAGATCCTTCAATTTCTTTATCATACTTTAAGGATCTAATCCTTATTTCTGATTCAGAAATTAAGGAGTCTAATGCGACAAGCTAAATGGATTAAGCACTAAAGTTATCATCACATTAATCTTCTAAAGATTATGCTATACTATCTGCTTAACTCCGGGCTTAGGCATAATATGTTATTTTATCAAATAAAGTAACTTATTATTTTCCAGGACCATCATGAAATTATTCCCAATTTGAAAATTAAACCATTTAAATACATTTTCCCTAGGATTATGTTTTAAATGTCAATCTTTCAATTTTATCTTGATTTTAATAGTCCAACTATTTAATCAACTATTTAGGTACTATTTATTATAATGATTACAATAGTCCAACTATTTAATCAACTATAATTTATTTGTTTGAATACAGCCCAACTGTTAATTAAAACAACGATTTAAATATTAGTCCAACTAACATTTAATATATATGACGAATGATATTTGTTTTGAGCGCGTATGGCAAGTAATTAAACGAATATTGCAAATTCAATTCTTGCCTCCCACTATTTTTCAGCGAGCCTCTAACCCTGTGTCGAGTACTCGGGAAACCGTGTTTCCTAGCTGGCTAGGATCCCGTTAAATATCACACAATCTTGACTTTGGCCAATAAATTGTATAATAATGAACTAGGTAGATCTCTAAGATCAATTGGATCCAATCCAATTCCTAGATCCAGTAGGGGGACTTCCAAGTCCGAAACATATATCTTATATATGCCAATACATCCAATGTATTACCTAAACTTTTCCCTCTGAATCAACTAATCCTTGGCTTTGGCACAACAAACTTAGTGATCCTAGTTAAGCGCGACCCATTGACCATGGAAAGCTTCGTAATCAATGTCGATGGACAAGAACTGGTCTTGACTTTGGCCAACAAACCACAACTTGGACAAGACACCATTATGGAACAAAGCCTTCGTGATTCAAACACATCCTCGACGGACAAAGGCCTTGACTTTTGCCAACAAGCCAATGCCAGTCTCGGATCTTGAGTGAGAATCACTCAATGGAAGGAAATACGCTTAATATTTTGCGAGGGTTTTTCACGTGCAAATTGGCAACTAATTCATTATCTATATTAAGGTATCATCATCATACACCCTTAAACATGCATTCTAAACACATAATAAAGCGCATATGAATAAATAATAATGATATGCAGATGGATACTTTACACATTGATCCTAGATCAAATCTCTCCCTTTCTCTCTCCCGCTAGCACATGTATTACTTCTACCCGTTACACTACACTTCTAAAGAAACCTCATTTACATTGAGGGGAATAGGTGAGAAGAGAATACAAAGAATGAGGAGGTAATAAGGCTAGACTCACAGGTCCAATTAATAAATTCCAAATTTATTACAACAATTTCTAAAATTGCCCCACCCATCTAATATCCATTCGATATACATTATTCATGCATCGCAACCATGTATTCACACAAGCATGTTATTAATCAATCTAATCAAATTAATTAATCTGATAATTAGTGACCATCCAATGTTCAAACAACGATTTGATTTTTCTCGAGTCAAACTTGTTTTGGGAATAAGTACTCAAAGTACGAATTCTCGAATTAAATTAAACTACATAATTAAATCCAATTTAATTTGTATTTAATATTAACTCGCTATTTAATTCCAAATTAAATATTACACTTTAATAATAAACTTTTTACGACTTAAATTCCAAATTTAATCGTTAAGGGTCTCAAAGCCCGATTAACGTCCAACGTCAATTTAATTAAAGTCCAATGGGCTTTTAATTAATTTCTTAAGGCGTGGACTTTTGGTCAACTCGGGTCGAACCCAATAACTAAAGTCCAATCCGGGAGTTACCCGATAAGCCCAGAAATCAATTTAGGCCCATTAGGCGCAATTAAACTTTAATGGTCCATTAGTCGCATTTGGGCTTTATGGAAGCGGTTTTGGGCCCAATTGGATCCAATCCATTTGGCCTAAACCTAATTGGTACAACCAAGCCCAATAAGCCCATTTACAACATTACAAGCCCAAATCCAATTTTAAGGCACAATATAATTAAATTACCAAATTCCAAATTCCCAATTTAATTACACTAGGTGTATTACATAATTAATCACCCAAATTAACATTTCTAAAACATTAATTTACACAATCAATCATGCTCAATTACAACAAAACATGTCCAACATATTTCATCAAAAATCAAACCCATTATCACATGCTCTATGTCTCAACAGTATAGGGCATTTTATGTCCGAGTCGAATTCAATCAAATTAAATCCAATTAGACATTAAATCAATATTCCCAATCATTTTCAAGTCATCCAATGAATAAAAAAATAAATTACAAGACATTAGGGCAAGTGTTCCATTCGGCCAAGCCAAAGAATTTGGGCAAAAATGTTCCAAACATAATTTCTTGAAATTGATCCAATCAATATTCAATTCAAAATGATTTAAGCATATTCAAACATTCAATTTAATCAAATCATGCTCAAAATCAATTTAACCAATTTTAAGCCTTAAATCAAATTTCATGCTCAACCTTACTCTGATACCATTGTTGGTGTTTGCTAAGGTCCCAAGAACAATAAACAAGCATGACACAATTGCGAATACAACGAGGGAGTTGCGGAATACTCACATCGATCAGTTGAGTGACGCTACGACGAACATAAATTCAGTTTCTGCCTCCTTACTGCTCACGGCAGTGACCTGCATGCAGTCCCCATTTTTGGTCATTTGGATCATCTTCGTCAATCTCCAAGCTTCGTCAAATGGTTCCAAGATCATGGGTGGACTTCCCTATCACATTCGCATGTCTTCGTAGTGTGCTAGCACTCTTGATTTTGCCACAAAATCATGACCTTTTGCTTCTCTAGCTCACGGTTTTTGCCAAACAAAAAACAGTGAAGAATTCGGTCCAAGATCGTGAATGAGAGATGAAGGAGTTTTGGCTCCAAAAAGAAAAGAGAGAGATGGAAATCTGTTGTCTAATTTTGGTAATTAATTTCCAAAACATATACCAAAATTTTGCTTTAAAAAGTCAAACAATCAAAGCCTTAAATGCCAACAACCAACATCAATAAATCAATCCATCAATCAATCAAATCAAGTGACAAGTTGTCACATCACTCAAAGTGACTAATGATTTGACGCTTGATGCGACTAGCGATTTGACGATTGATTTGACTTACGTGCCGCACTCGAATTCGAAATGCGAATGCGCTCGTAAATAATATCGGGCTCGGGTTCGCTATTTCCAAATTAACAAATTTTCTGTTGCGTCGTAATTAAATGATTACGCCTAGCGAAATCACTATTAACGTCGCTAACGAATTAATTCTAAATTAACTCGTTCGCCCGAATTAAAATCTAATTTTAATTCCGCGTCGAAATCCAATTTCGTATAATATATCGAATATATTAATTTATCGATTAATTCCAAATTAATCGTTATCTCTCTTTAAATGATATTTTATCCGAGATAAAATATCTCCGCAATTAATCCCATATTAATTTTCTCTCTCTTCTAATTAATCCCAGATTAATTAAAAGTGCGAGTCATCGTCATCAGTAAATCTGAGATCCCCGGATATGTTGGCAGTAAATTCGGTCGTCGGACTATCCGAACACGTAAGTACCTAGTACTACGTTTATACCGATTTACAAGACAAGGTTGGCTTCTAGCAAAGCGCCATGCCTACCCAATTCTCCAGAAATATCCTTACAGGAATAAATGACCTATATCAGGCGTAGTATACGTAGTATTGTGTATGTCGATCCAGTATCGGATGATCACGTGCTAGGCCTGGGGCTTGAATTGTGTTTGCCCCGTACGAAGCACATGTCGGATGTCTGGTAACTAGTCTCTATAATCGGATAAACATGACCTTGTCATTTAATCTCGATGACTGTAGTACTTAAGAGAACCAGTACCGTATCCTACGTGACCATCATCTCCATATGACTGGAGTGACACTTCCGTCTTGACATCACACCCAACACACTACGATTCTCAATATACCCAGCATAGGCGTACACAGAACCTGTTAAATCCCTGGATGACCGCAACCAAAGTATATTGATTGTCGCAAGTATTACCGGTGCAAGTCTCAGGTTAAGACCAAATACACCTACCCTGATTTCGGACTTCCATAGACACATAGTCATACTACCAATGGAATTCCGATGGGTCTATCCCGAGTGAAGCTGTTTCCCGTACCATCGGTAAAACACAACCTTCTATTACACTTGTATGAGTATCATATACCCAAATATATGAGAACTATGTCGTTGTGCCCTCACAACGAGCACAAGTGTAATACTAGTCTTTTACGTATTTATCGATGTCCAATCTTGATAATACTCAGACTATGGATATTTAATGATTTATCCTTCGTGGACTGATACTGTCTCATATCATTCTCAATCTAGGAACAAATCATAAGGACCTCCTATCATTTATATATCTTGGTGATCTAATCACAAGTGATAAGAGTGCAATCTCCTTTATCACATAGTTAATTTGTACAACAACACTGTGATCTGTACAAATAGTGACGCTATGGGTCATAATTGTCCAACATAATCAAGTTAAGGTCTATACAAGAATCAAAATAACATAAATAAAAGAATAACATAGAGGTTCATGATTAACTTTGCTGCATGAGATTAGTTCTCTATGGTGAAGGAAGAAACCTTGATAAACTGAAGAGAAAACGTCATAAACTTCATGTTCTTTGTCCTTGTCTCCACATTGTTGAGTTATTCTCCTTGGTTCTTCACTTCTTTTCTTTGAATTTCAATTTTTTTTTAGGTTAGGATGAAGCCGGGTTTATATAGGGAGGCTCTGGAACCCTTCTGCGCATCAGAGACGGACAAAATAGGGTTTTCTGGACGTTATGGGCGCCGCAACACTAAAACTCTCGGCATTTTGGCTTTGACGTGTTTCAGCGTGAGCCGCCGTGACGCCAGTGTGTTTTACTTCACTGGTTGCTACCTCACGTCTCCGATACTCCTGAACGCGTCCGATGTGTCTGTTAGGCTCCGAAACATGTCTTTTTGCTCAATTCTTCATCATCCATTGGTCCTAATAACAAAGAACAAAATAAACTCTAATTAAGATTAAAAACATAGCAACTACACTGAGTTAGCATGGTTCAAAGTACACTTTCGTGCACTTATCAAGTCCCGATCAATGTCACCCCCCCACATAATCTAGTCCACCCAGCCTCCCCCACCAGGTCGGGTGGCCGTAACAACATCCATCCCGACCTGAGGTCCCTGATCGCCCTGCTTCTTTAAATAATTTTAATCCTCAGGTTAATGAGGAAATGAGGATCAAGTCTGACCACTCTGTTAGGCTAGATGCCCTTGATTACTGTCTTTGGCTTTTAGCACACTGGACTGGAAATTCCCTTCATGCTATTTTGAAGTTATTATTGACCCTGAGGCCCAAACATCACTATCAACATCTGTCCCCTAGTTCTTGGTATCAATGAGTTGATGAGTTGGTGCCAGAAACTATAAAAGTGGGGTAGAAATAGACTGTCCTCGGGTCAGGATTTTGAACTCAAACTATTACGGTCTTCTGGCCACAACTTGTTGCTCTCCAAACTGCTATATGCTCTAGTCGGCAGATGACTTATACCACCCAAGGGTGTTGTCATATCGCCACAAATGCCTTTCTTGATCTTCTAAAAGCCGCCCATTGGGAATCAACAACCCATCATTACCTCTACTTGTCGTACTCTCGTGGCTAGCACGCCTAAATAATGCAACTGCCTAATTTCAAAGAAACTGAATTGTCCATCATCCCGTCTGTTCGTTTGAATTCTAACCGATGAAGCTAAACTGCCCTAACACGTGGAGCCCATTTGAGCCACTCACTTTGATCTGATGGCCAAAATCACCCCGAACCGTTCATAAAAAGAGCCACCACCCACTAATTTTCTTTTACGAGTTCTTCATCCCCAAAGCAATCTAAGTGTTCTCAAGGGTGCCTCACAACTGCAAATCTTCCTCAAACCTCAAAATTCATCCGTCCTCTCTTCTCAAAACAAGTACGTCCCCCACTGATCTCTGTCTCGTTCGTTTCATGCTCTTTGATATTGTGTTGGTCATTCTATTTGCTCATGTGTATACTTGGTTATTCGTGGGTTTTTGGGATAATTTCAGTTTGAGGATGAATTTGGGTCTCACGAATGTATACTTTGGCGGGTTTTTCTGGGTTTCGAGTTTAGGATGCATGTGTTTTTAGGCTTTGAGTGTATTTCTCTCGGTGTTATTGGAAATACTTACAATTTCTACCATTGTTAGGGAGCTTTAGAGCTTTTCTAGGGCTAGATCCTTGGCAGGGACGAATATAATACCCTTAGTTTATTTTACTAATTAAGATTACTTACTGACCTTTCTCCTCGGGTCCTGTTATAACAAGAATGTCTGACACAGAATCTACCTCCTTAGTTTCCCTGGAAACTAGGTCTCCTACTCAGCACCCTCAAACAACTATCCTCAGCTCAGGGTCCGAAAGCCTTGAGGATCTTTACACCACCCTGACCCCTTCCGATTACTAAAACCAATCCTACGAAAAATGGATACCCCGACCTGACCCTGAACAGGCTCCTCTGAATTTTTCAAACTTGGACATGGACCGACAATTTTAAGGGAGAGGTTCGCCATACCTGATGAGATCCAGTTAGAAATTCCATCCTACCTTGAACGTGCGAGCCGGCCCGATGAGTAGCACTTTGCTCGACCTTCTTTGACATCGGACTTCTACTGCCCCTCCAAGACTACTTCGTCAAAATGTTTCATTCTATGGAAATCGCCTATTGTTAGTTGAACTTGAATAGCTGGAGGATATTGGCCGGCTTTCTTATAATCTGGCATCGAGCAAGTTTGGGGCAACCGACCATTGAGGAGGTAAAGAGACTGTACCAGCTGAATGACAACCCGAAGCCTCACATCAGCTGGTATTACCATACCGCACATGACGGGGTTCCCCCTCATCTCCGACCTCCATTCCTCTAACAATAACTTGAAGGATAAATGGTTCTGGGCCACGAACAACTCGGGACGAATGCGAACGGTTGACGGTCAACCAGTCTTAGTCCCTGACACCTTCTCGGATGGATGTAAGAACCCGACCCCCGCTCCATACTTTCACTGACTTCCACTATATTGTTAAGCCTTAAACCATTTTCAACTTGTTGGAGTGATCTCCCCAAAATAAGCCACTAAATCCTACCTATAATAAAGAAAGCCGCGACATTCTCAGGCCAATGAAAGTATTTGTTGATCCCTCAGCTCTTGCCGAATCAGGCCTTATCCCGAACATACCACCACTGCCCTTGAGGTGTCTTGGTAGAAACAATCTGAACCGCTGACATACTGTATGTAGTATGTCCCTTCTTCTTTTTCAACTGGCAGGAATGTCGAGCTCAAATGGGACTAGGGGAATGGTCTAATCCCTTTTACAGCGGTCTGGCCGAGGTATGCCCAGCAGTGCCCGAGCACGTATTACTTCCCCAGTTCCTCCGAAAGCCAAATGGAAAATCGTGGCGACCATAACTCCAACCGGGACCCCCCAAGGCATACTAACATTCCGAGCTCTCAGTCTGCCAACCCAAGCTTTCGGGACTCCTCCTCAACAATCCACATAGTGTCATAACACAATTGGGAGTGACGAACCCGAGGAGCCAGTGCCACCCCAGTTAAGAAGACAACTGCTCAGAAGGGGAAAGACATTGTTATGGTCCCTGCTCAACCTAGAAAGGGCGCCTCCTTGCTTGGGGTGGATGATGTTTCCGAGGGGATAAGGGATGCTGTGGCCTATCTTGTCCCTGCCTTCAATAATCTAGCAACCACTGTAATCCCGGAACAAATCCCTCACTTCGAAGATGTCTCCCTCATGGACATAATCGAGAAATCTTACACCCTTCTTCAAGAGTTAAACGTCTCCCCTTTCAAAAATTGCATTTTCTACTTTGACTAACTAACTCCTTTCTTTCTTACGTTGCAGGTCGGTTTAGACTTGACCACCAATAAAGACCTGCTGAAAAACCTCTTATATGAATGAGGTTAGGCGTAAAGGCTTCAAAGCCATCGGACCGAACGAGAAGTGGAAATGAACAAGAGGGAGGAGGAGCTTAAAGCAAGGATACTGCAGCTCGAGGCCGAGAACAAAAGTCTGAATAATACCGAGGCTGAAGTAACTAACAAAGCTGAATCCCTCCAAAGGGTCGCGGTGTTCACCAAGAAAGAAATGGATGATGCGAAGGCCGATGTTGTTCGGCTGAACATTGAAGTCGGGTCATTGAAATGGCATGCCGCTACGACCAATGACAAGCTTGATGATTTGAGTAGACAAAGGGACAAAGCTTTGGATGACTTGAGAGCGATGGAGGCCAAGCATACTATCGATCAGGACCAAGCCAACTCGAGGGTTGCAATACTACGCTTATATCCTCAAGGTGCTCCTACCGGAGATGAACTTGGACGTGGTAAATATTGTGGTGAAGCTCTGCAAAGGGGAAATAACTGAAGATGATTCCATCGGCATGATCTTTCAAACCCCTAGCTTATTCAAGATCCTGAACTGGTGTCCATGATGCTTCCAATTACTAGAGATCTCGGCCCTTCAATTGACCTTGAGCGCGCCACTTAGACTGCTGACTTTGAGGTCCTAACTGCCAATACCGTACTTGAGATATTAATGCTTGAGCTTTCCACCGAATCCCCTGCTACTATACCAGAGCCGGAGGTTCAAGTTACAATCTCTGAATTTGAGACTGAGAATCGATAACTACTCCTAAACTTGAGGCTCCTGCTACTATTGCCGAGACCGAAGCTCTGCCCACTGCACCCTAGTCTGAGGCCCCTTCTGCCTAAATTTCATGAATTGTCCCTACTTGGACATCTTGGAGTGGGTGCCCCCAATGGGGCCTAATGTAACAAATAATTTTAACTTCTTTGACATATGTATTTAGCCCGAATTTATTATTATTTTCTTCTTGCAGTATGTTTGTCTTCGTTTCAATACTTAGAATAATTTCTTGTATCTTTGAGGTCGCTCGGCCCTCAACACTTGGCCACGAGGGAATGTTGCCTCCTCATCCCAACCAAACATGACCATGGGGGAGACATTCCGACCCCATGCCGATGAAAACCCAGACTCAGTGGGACATGACCCGATCCCGATCTGGTAATAACATTTGGCCACGAGGGAATGTTACCTCATCGTGCCGACCAAAGCATGGCCATGAGGGGAGATACTCTGACCCCATGCCAACAAAAATCCAGACTCGGTGGGACATGACTTGACCGCGAGCTGATAACAACACTCGGCCACAGGGGAATGCTACCTCATCATGCCAACCAAAGCATGGCTATGGGGGAGATACTCCGACACCATGCCGATGAAAATCCAGAGTTAGTGGGACATGGCCCGTTCCCTAGCTAACAACAACATTTGGCCAAGGGGGAATGTTACCTCCTCATGCCAACCAAAGCATGGCCATGGGGGAGGTACTTCGACCCCATGCGGACGAAAATCTAGACTCGGTGGGACTTGGCCCGATCCCGAGCTGATAACAACACTTGGCGACGGGGGAATGTTACCTCCCCGTGCCAACCAAAGTATGGCCGTTGGGGAGATATTCCGAGCCCATGCCGATGAAAACCCAGACTCGATAGGACATGACCCGACCCCGAGCTGATAATACAAGATGGCATCGGCGGAACGAATGAAGCCCCGAGCTTGTGGTATATGATGAGACTTAATCGCGAGGGAATATTTTCAACCTCAGGTGCTCCACTGACCCTAGTAAAGGCGTCCCCATCCAGGTCATCCATAAAGAGAAAATCAGGATCAAGAAAATGTTAGTAATGCGAAGGTGACTTAGCACATACTCCGTAAAGACTCAAAAAACTAACAACACGGGCACCCGAGACAACGTCCTGTCTAGGGCTACCCCAAAACAGTAATTCTAAACCTTACAGTTCAGCGGCTCGATAAACTGAGCTATGGATAGTGGAATGGTTAACGCCATGAGACTTGGCTCATGCTAGGCAAGACGAGAGTCTGCAAGCGCCAATGAGACCCTTTGGCCCTTCCCGTGCTATACTCTTCATGATCCGGAGTGGATCAGCTAAATAACTCACTGGGGCAAAAAACTACCCGTGTTCGGCCTCCCCGAGGCTACAAGGGTCACATAGGCACTTTGACTGTCCTTCTGCTATACACCTCGTGGTTCTTAGTTGGATCGACCAGATAAGTCATATGGGGGAAATCTTCCTTATGTTTGGCTTACCCGAGGCTACAAGGCTCACAGAGGCACTTTCGACGTCCCCGTGCTATGCGCCTGGTGGTTCTCAACGAGATCAGCCAGATAACTCCAGGGGGAAAATCTTCCATGTTTTCGGCTTACCCGATGTTACAAGGGTCACAGAGGCACTTTGGTCATCCAGGTGCTATGCGGAAGATGGTTCTCAGCGAGATCAGCCAGATATCTCACAAGGGGAAAATATTCCCTTTGTTCGGCTTACCCGAGGCTACAAGGGTAAGATAGGCACTTTGGACATCCCTGTCATATGCGCCTGGTGGTTCTCAGCAGGATCGACCAGATAACTCATAGGGGAAAATCTTCCCTGTGTTCGGCTTACTCGAGCTTATTCCTCAAAAATAAAAGTCATAGGGTAATAACGCTCCAGCCCCATGTGTTTGATAATGATGTCAGGGATTGGCGTGCCACTAAGGGGTTCACGTATTTCCCACATGTCTTTCATCCCTTCATGCGCTCTAGATCTTCAAAATTGAAGGCATCTGGGTCAGAACATTTCCGCCGTGGGGTTTGATAATAATGTCATGGATTGGCCTGCCATGGGTTTAGCACCATCTTCAGATACCGAGCACCCCTCAATTTATCTCGACCATGAGCATATATCAAGATTATTGAACAAGCCTTCCCATTAAAATATCTAATAAGAAAAGTGGAAAAGTTTTTTAATTTAAAGGGGAAAGTTTTATTCATAATCATGGGATCTACTGCCCTCATTTCAACTCTTTGCGGGCCATTTCAAAATAGGCTCTATCATACATTTTTGGTTTTCGTGTGGTTGTTCGATATCACTCTTCTGGTCTGAACTTTCCTTCTGATGCATCTGATCAGTTTTTTAACAGGGTTCATCCCAGCCGAACTCTCTGATAGCATCTCTGAACAATTCATGAGCCTGGTCGAGAACTTCCACCCTGACATCTAGTAGTCGACCATCAGCTTCTTCTCCTTTTACATTGCCCCGGGTGGCCAACACATAGTAAGCCAGAGGCACTCCTAGAAACCGATCCAGTGCCCCCAGCACACAGGTTCACCTACCACTCTATGATGACTATCGTGGCAGTGAATTCGAAGATTTGGCAGGTCGAACAACTGCCACAACTTTTCTATGAGGAGCTTATTCATTCATGAGTGGCGGTGTTCAAATGCCACCAACTCTTGATGTTACATTTCATTCTACAGCTCAGTTATAATTGGTGACTTCTGGTTACCTCTTTTACATTTCATTCTGCAGCTCAATAAGGAGAGCTACTGGAAGTACTTCCTCAGCATCTCAGCATTCCAGGGCTTCTTCAGTCGGGTGACGTCCATCCGCTCCAAAAGATAGGCGCCCGACCTGATGATTTCCACCACTCTATACGGCCCTTCCCACTTGGCACCCAATGAACCTTCCTCGGGCTTTCTAGTATTCAAAGTGACTTGCCTCAGGACCAAGTCTCTAAGGAGGAAAGATCACACCCGGACCTTCTTATTATAAAAACGGGCCATCCTCTGTTGATAGACGGCCATCTTCATCACCGCCTCTCCATCTTCTCCTCTATCAAGTCGAGGTAGTTCATGACAAGATCCGTGTTCTGTCCGACCTCAAAATGCTATACCCGGTGGGTTTCCAAATTGATTTCTGCTGGGATGACCGCCTCACACCCATAGGCCAAAGAAAATGGGGTTTCACCCGTGAAGTCTTGTAGGTTGTCAGATGTGCCCACAAAACCTCTGGCAATTCCTCAACCCATAAAACCTTTCAAGACCCGATCATTGCCTTCAAGTTGGCCCTAGTCATTTTATTTGTCGCTTCGACCTGCACATTAGACTTTGGATGAGCAGGAAAGGTGAACCTTAGTGCAATCTGAAGATCTCCACAAAGTTTCCTGAAGCCCCTGCTGTCGAACTGCTTCCCGTTGTTAGTAATAATGGCCAAGGGAATCCTGGACCGGCAAACAATATTTTTTAACAAAATATGTTGCCCTCTTCTCTGTAATTATAGACAATGGCTCAGCTTCCGCCCACTTTGTGAAGTAATCAATGGCAACAATTGCAATATTGGCTTGACCCCGTCCAACAGGCTTTGGGTCAATGATATATATTCCCCACTGGGCAAATGTCCACGGACTGGCCAATATAGTCAACTACTCTGGCGTTTGGTGAGATATATTGGCATTCTTCTGGTACCCTACACATGCCTGAGCTATCGTGGCCCTATCCGGATGCATTATTGGCCAAAAGAACCCTTGCATCAGTGGTTTGGGCGCAATTGACTGCCCTCCACCATGGCTCTGACAAATCCCTTCATGAATTTCCCTGAGCACGTAATCTGCTTCATCGGGTATGAGAAACCTCATGAATGGTGTCTTGTACCCCCTTCGATATAATACCCCTTCTATCAAGCAGAACTTAGCAATTCGGTACTTTAGCTTTCTATCTTCATTCTTATCTTTAGACACCTCCCCAATCTCCAAATACTTCCTGATCGGGTCCATCCAAGAAGCCTTCCCCTCAGCCTCCACGTCCATGACCTCAGGCTTCCCGATGCTTTTCACCTACATGCAACCTAAAGGGATAGTCCGGGAAGTCTTAGAATTAATAGATGACGCCAGTCAGGCCAGGTGTATGACACAGAAATCGGCGACGCTGTTCCAGGATCACAGCCCGGTCGGGAGTACAGAATAGCCCGCGGGGGACTAAACCGGAGAAATAAAATGGAGTCACCACCCAGCCCGAATTGGGAAATGATTTAAGGCCGCACTCACCCCTCACAAAGGAAGACCTCAAACCGTTGGGTTCGGAATGGTCCCTTACTTATGCCACTTGTAATGAACGGGTTTATGTGATAATATATCCGAGTCTACGCAACATACATACGTAAGAATAACCTACATCTAAGTTCGCATACAACCTATATAAGTTTGCATATAACCTATATCTAAGTTTGCATGCATAAAAGTAAGTCGAAGTAACGGAAAACACACATTCTCATGAATGCATTAAATTGATAAACATGACAATATAAATGAATAATAATCTAAACATAAACATAGAAGAGATATAATTAAGTTCCTAATGCGAAAGAAATAACTAAATCATACTTGGAGATAATATGCTAACAACTAAATCATGCGTAAAAAATAACATACTAAACAACTAACAATAGATAAACACAAGATTGGATGAAACAAAATATGTGCATCTCTCAAGCGGTACGTGGAATTGTATCCAGAGTTCAGACTGCACTACCGTCCATTCTGATTCGGCTACGGAATTTACGTCCAGGTTTCCATCCAATATACCACGAGAGATAGCACAAAATCATTTATCCCATGGCCACAACATACATAAATCAACAATACGTTTGCGAAGAAATACTAATAAATAATAAAAAGAATGAACGGGAATAAATAAAAGGGTGTCCTCAGGTCTAACCTCTTAAGTCGCCTCTTGGATGTGCGTTATGCGGTTGTCGGAAAGGTTGATGCTCCACAACTTTTCCGATTTACTGGTTCGCTGTTTTCCTTCGTTGCCTCGCTGTTTTGGGCTGCTGTTTACTCTGTTTTGTTGCTGTTTTTGCGGTTATTTGGGTGATTTTTTGGCAGAGTTTTTGGTCAAATGATGCAGTTTTTAGGGGCTGGTTTGCGGTAATTGCTGGACAGATTTCAGGGACTGTTTTCGGTATTATAAGGTGCAGTTTGGGGTGCATTTTGGTGGTAATACAGTGCAGTTTGAGGTGCAGTTTCAGTGGTTTTGAGTGGTATTTTCTGGGCAGTTTTCGAGTGCAGTTTGGGGCTTTTTAGGCGTGAATTTGAGTGCTGTTTCTGGTTGTGTTTGTGTGGCAATATATGACAGTTTCTGGTTGTGTTTGTGCGGCAATGTAGGGTTTGTTTCTGGTTGTGTTTGTGCGTGAAGGAGGGCTAATGGAGGCTGTGTTTGGCGTGAAGGATGGGCTATTTCTTGTTGCTATTTGGCGTCAATGATCTAAGGGGAGTGAAAGGTTGGTTTATAGTCATTTTTTATAAGAAAAGCTAAGGCTTTCCTTGTACAGGTAGGGAAAGTATCATGCAATTATGGGGGTATCTCTAATTAGTGAGTCAAAAGGAAAAATCTATTTACTTTAGGAAGGTAATTTGTGAGATTTGATTTGGTTTTATTTAGTTTAGGCATGTGATTTAATTTAATTAGGAATGAGATTTATGAGATTTGATTTGATACTTTTAATTCGGGAAGGTGATTTGATTTGATTTCTTTTATTCGGGAAGGTGATTTGTTTAGATTTCAACATATGTTTAATGTGTTAATTATTATTTTGGATGGGTTTGATGGGCTTGGAGGCTTATGGGCGTGTATGATGGCTAGTTGGTGGGCTTGGGCTTGTGGTTGGTGGTGTGTGGGCTTGGTGTATGGCTTGCGGGGTTTTGGGCCGAGGATAAATTTTAAAACAGAGATCCAACGAGCAAACCCGAAGCTAAGTAAACGAATTAAGTCCAACAAGGTATTGATTTCTGACTTTTCCCTTCCGACGTCCGTTTCCCGCTACTTCCCCAACTTAAAGGGGAGTGACTCTATATGAAGGCTCATCATCGGGACTTATATGCAAAAATACAGTACCTACAGTCGCCCCCACTTTGATAGGACTTATGCAGTGTGTAACAGTGACAATCCAATCAAAGTTATGCAATGCATTTTAACTTACCTGGCTCGCCAGCTGCCGCTTGACTTGCCTGTTGCTTCGAACTGAGTTGATTTGGTTGTGAGGTGCTGCGACCTCTAAGGTTCATCCCTGCAAGATACTACGATCTCTAGGAATCACTACCGAACTGAACTGATATGGTGGCGAGGTGCTTGGACCCTTGGGCTTTGTTCCCGAACCACCGAGTGTGGGCTTTGTTCCCGAACTGTACTGATAAGTTATGGGCCTCGACCCTGGGACGCCTCCCAAAAACTGCTCATATGGGCCTTGACCCTGGGACACATCCCAAAAACTACTGATGATGTGTGGGGCTTGACCCTGGAACGCATATGTGGGACACATGAACTGGGCGACTCATGTTGTTTTAGGCTCGCGGCCTAGTCGGGAGTACGGAGTAGCCACGGGGGACTATATCGGAGAATAACGGAGTCGCCACCCGGTGTGAACCGGGAAAATGAGATTTAAGGTCGCACTCACCCCTCGCAAGGGAAGACCTCAAACCGTTGGGTTCGGAATGGTCCCTTACTTATATCACTTGTAATGAAAGGATTTGTGTAATAATTTAATCAAGCTTAAGTAACACTTATTTCCACGAGTGTCATGCTTCTAAATTCACATGCAGACATCAACAAGTTCATATAAATTTACATGTAGCACATATCCGAATTTGCATACAGCCTATTGCATGTAATCTATGTCTCAATTTGCATACATAAGGATTAACATACAGCAAGCATACAAGTTAATAAACACATTACACTCATACATGTGGGGAATACAGATGAACGACACCTATAAAATCTTACATAATGCATACAAACAATCAGGTTCATCATTCGAAGGAATAGCTACTATGGACAATTATGTACGAAATCTGATGAAAATAACTCAGTTCAGTGGGTGCGCATTCGCGAAGCATTCGAGAACGCGTTCAAACGGTAAACAAAAGGTTCGCGTTCGTATAGCGTTCGAGAACGCATTCGAACGGAGCCAGACCTGATGCATGAAACACTAAGAAGATGTGTGCGCGTTCGCGTAGCATTTGATAACGCGTTCGAACGGTAAAGAGAAGGTTAGCATTCTTATAGCATTCGAGAACGCGTTCGAACGGTAAACAGAAGGTTTATGTTCTTATAGCGTTCAAGAATGTGTTCTAATGGAACCAGACCTGATGCATGATGGAACTAAGAAAATGCATGCGCGTTCGCGTAGCTTTCGAGAATGCATTCGAACGGTAAACAGAAGCTTCACGTTCTTGTGGCGTTCGAGAACACATTTGAACGGAACCAGACCTGATGCATGCAACACATTCATAG
Organism: Zanthoxylum bungeanum; assembly: GCA_019454045.1. Lineage (NCBI taxonomy): Eukaryota > Viridiplantae > Streptophyta > Magnoliopsida > Sapindales > Rutaceae > Zanthoxylum > Zanthoxylum bungeanum. The sequence continues at coordinate 46,107 of SKCR01049959.1, forward strand.
ATAAACAAATCCACAATGTGGGACCTCACGTATCCGATTGAACTCATCTCACATCCAACCGAATATACACCAACCGGCGCGGTAAAGCATCGTGGTAAAGGATTTTAACCCCTCCAAATAGGGGACCTTTAATCCGACTTATTAAGCCCATGCGCTCGATCGTATCATGCATACAAAGAATAAAGACAATAATATCAAACTTAGTATGCCCGATTGAACATCTTAACATCAATCGAACACACATCAACCGGCGCAGTAAAACATCGTGGTAAATGATTTTAACCCCTCCAAATAGGGGACCTTTAATCCGACTTACTAAGCCCATACACTCGATCGCGTCATGCATACAAAAAGTAACATGCGAAATTCAAATGACAAAAAATAAATAAATCAAAGCAATATAAAACAAAAGAAGGTGCCGTTTACTCAAGCGGTACGTGGAGTTGTATCCCGAGTACATATCATACTATCTTCCATTCGGAATCGGCTATGAAATTTATGTCCGGGTTTCCATCTGATATATCGCGAGAGTTGACACATCTTTCATTTTATTCCAATGCCACAACTTACAATATTTCGTAATACATGCATATTAATCTACTCAAGGGCCACAACATGCTTCACTCAAAAAATAATCATGCAATCGAAACTCAATAAATAAAAAAAATACAACTAAAATAAGTGTGAAAAATAACCTCAGGTCTAACCTTTTACGTCGACTTTCGGACTCGCGTTTCACGGCCCTCGGAAGGGCTATCGCCCCGCAACTCTTCCGGTTCACTGGTTTAGCGTCTTAGCTCACTGTTTTGCTGTTTTGCTTGCTGTTTTACCTCCGTTTTGCTGCCGTTTCCTCTGTATTTTCTGTTCACTGTTCAGGTCACTGTTTTGACGTTTCAACGGACTGTTTCGAGTGTTTTTTTATGGGTTTTAAGTGCAGTTTTGTGTGATTATTTTAAGGATTATAAGTGCAGTTTTTATGTTACTGTTTTAAGGATTTTAGGGACTGTTTTAAGAGGATTTTGCAGATATTTTTGGGAGGAAATGGGCTGCTATTTGGGGGTACTTTAACGGCTATTTGGAGCGTGTTTGGGCTGCTGTTTGAGGGTATATTTTCGGTGATGGAGGGCTGCTGTATGGGGGAGATTTTGGTGATGTGTGGAGGAGATGAAGAGAATTGTTTTTGTTTTTCTTGTTGCTATTGCCGTTAGTGGCTAGGGCTTTTTGTGTTGTGACTTGAGTGAGAATTATGTGTATGAGCTAGGGGAGTCATGTCTTGGTTAGGGGTTGTTTATATAGAGAATGGCTAGGGCTACTCCTTGTCTCACAAGGAAGGGATTTGATTTTGTGTTGAGCAAGGAAAGTAAAAGATTGTGGGGGACAAATTTGCTTTAGATTAGGAATACAATATATTTGATTGGTTAGGATTAGGCATTTAATTTGTTAGATTAGGAAGTCAATATTTTTTATTTGTTATGATTGATTCTAATTAGGTATATCATCTTTTTATTTTAGGTATATAACATATTTGATTTGTTTAAATTAGGCATGATTTTATTTTATGTTTTATTTAATTTGGTAAATGATTTAATTATTATTTTATTTAATTACATTATCTAATTAATATTTAACTTAATATTGGATTTAATTTGGGTGTGTATTAGGGTGAATGGGCGTGTGGGCCTTGTAGTGGGCGTGTGGGCCTTTGGTTGGTGGGTTTAGTTTGTGTGGGCTAGGTGTGTGGGCTTGCGGGGGTTTTTAGGTCAAGGCCAATGGCTTGCGGGGGATTTTGGGCCGAGGTTAGGTGATTTGTGAATGGTTTGGGCCGGGAATAATTTTTAAAATGGAAAACCAACAAGTAACCCGAAGCTAAACCAGCGAACTTAATTCGAATATGAGTCAATTCTTGACTTCTCCCTTCCGACGTCAATTTCCTGCGGCTTTTCCAACTTAAAAGGTAGTGCCTCCAACTGAGACTCATCATCGGCTTTCACATGCAAAAATGCAATGCCTACAGTCGCCTCCACTTTGATGGACTTGTGCAGTGTGTGACTTTGAACAATCCTATCAAAGCTGAGTTGGTGCTCCTGCAGTGGACCTCGATCCTGGGACGCATCCCAATAACTGCAACTGACAACGGGGGCACCTCGACCCTGGGACGCATCCCGATACCGCTTGGAAATGAGGGCCTCGCCCTAGAACAAATGATGTAGTGGGCCCTCGACCCTGGGACGCATCCCGGAACTACAACTGATGATGTAGTGGGCCCTCGACCCTGGGACGCATCCTGGAACTGGAATTGTCAACAGGGGTACCTCGACCCTAGGACGCATCCCAAAACTGCTGACGATGTGGGCCTCGCCCTCATGCTGAAATGGGCCTCGCCCCCAAGCTGATATGGGCCTCGCCCCCTGGGACTTATCCCCAAAAACTGTTGATGTGGTCCTCACCCCTCGGGACGCATCCCCAAAATTGAAACTGCGCTGATGATGTTTGACGCGAACACAAAACAAAAACAAACACGAAGAGAATGCAAGGTTACGTGTATGCATTAATGATTTTCTTATCCCGTTGGGTTAGGTCTTCTGCCAATTTCCTTGGTGACTGCTCGGTCTTCTCTCCCTCAGGCAAAGTATTGTTTCAATCTGTCTACGTTGATCGGCTCGGTGAACTTGTTCCCCTCCAAGTCTGATAGCCTCACTGCTTCATTTCCCATTACCTTCTGCACTTTGTAAGGTCCTTCCCAGTTAGGTCTGAACTTTCCTCTTGGATCTGTCGTCGACGACCTTAATTACTTAAGTACCAAATCACCCTTTCTAATCTTGGTGGGGCGTACTCTCTTGTTGAATGCTCTGGCTAGTCTCTTCTGATACAACTGCATGTGATACAAAGACTTCGTTCTCTTCTCATCCAATAGTGCTAACTGATCAAACCTCTGTGCGGCCCACTCCTATTCTGGTAATTCTGCCTCTGCTAATACCCTCATGGACTGTATTTCCACTTTTACTGGCAATACTGATTCCATTCCATAGACCAAAGAGTAAGGTGTGGCCCCTGTTGCCATTCTTGCTGATGTTCTGTACCCCCACAAAGCATACGGTAATTTCTCGGCCCAGTCTCTGCAATTTTCTGTCATCTTTGCTAAAATCATCTTTATAGTCTTGTTGGCTGCCTCAACTGCCCCATTCCCCTGCGGCCTGTACGGTGATGACTTGTGGTGGCCTATCCCATACCTCTGTAACATTGCATTCGTCTCTCCTTGAAACTGAACTTCGTTGTCTGTCACTACATGATGCGGCATACCATACCGACAAATGAGTTTCCGAGCTATAAACTTTGCCATCTGTTTTGCTGTAACATTGCGGAATGATTCGGCTTCCACCCACTTCGAGAAGTAGTCCACCGCCACAATTATGAAGCAATGCCCATTTGATGCAATCGATCGAATCTCTCCAATCATATCAATTCCCCATGCTGAAAAGGGCCACGGTTCTGACAACCCGTGCAACTCTGTGTGCGGCAAGTGATTCAAATTACCGTGTGCTTGACAGTCATGACAGTGCTTTACCATTTTCGCGCAGTCTGTTTCCATGGTTGACCAATAAAAACCTTGTCTCACTATCTTGCGGGACAGATTCAACCCGTTCATGTGCGGACCACATACCCCTGCGTGTATTTCTTCCATTACATGATGAGCTTCGTCTTTTCTCAAACACATCAACTGAATACCATTTGCTTTCCTCTTGTACAGTTCCCCTTTCAAAGTCACATACTGGGAAGCTATCTTCTGAATGGCTATTCTGTCTTTTCTGCCTGCCCCTTCCGGGAGTTCACCATGTTCCAGATACCCCTAAATGTCTTAATACCAAGGTTTACCGTCGTCGACCTCAACTTCCAGAATCTTTTCTATCTCATAAACAAGTCTGCTTGCTGTTGTCAGTATCAACGGTCTCATCACTAAATTTTCTGGATTTTCCCAAGTTGCTGCAAGTGTAGCCAATGCATCTGCCATTTGATTCTCTTCTCTCGGTAAGTGCTGAAACTTACACTCGGGGATAACCTGTGCCAACTTTCTGAGGTGAAAAAGGTAAGGTTTCAACCGTTCTTCTTTCAATTCCATTCTCCTCGCATCTGTTGGACTACCAACATAGAATCTCCGTAGACTTCCACACTCCCGGCCTTCAAGGCTATCAATGCTGTCAAACCAAAAGCACATGCTTCATACTCAGCCATGTTGTGAGTCACTCTGAATGCCAACCTCTTGGCCAAATGCAAATTTCTCCCTTGGGGGTCACTATCACGATCCCAATTCTTGCTCCCTTGTAATTCACTGCTCCGTCAAAATATATCTTCCATCTCTGAACTGTTATTGCTTGGATCTCTTTGTCTGGAAATTCAAACTTATATTGATCCCCCTCAATAGGTTGCAATGCCAGAAACTCTGCTACTGCTCGCCCTATGATCACTTTGGAGGTGAGATACTCAATGTCAAACTCTGTCAGCAATACTAACCATCTGCCCAATTTTTCAATTAATGAAGGCACCGGATGAAGATATTTCAGAGGACTTTCCTTGGCCACTACATGGATCTTGTATGACTGGAAATAATGCCGCAATTTTCTGGAAGCCCATACCACGGTAAGACATATCTTCTATACTTCTTGATACCGAGCCTCATACGGGAGCATTTTCTTACTCAGATAATAGACTGCATGTTCTACCCCTGTCTCATTTGCCTGTACCATCATTACCCCCAGTGCTTCTGATTCTATAGCCAAATACAATATCAAAGGTATGCCCGGTTTCGGAGGTTTCAATACAGGAGGCTTTACCAAGTACTCTCTGATTTTGTCGAAGGCTGTTTGACACTGTTCATTCCATCTCATTGGCTGATCTTTTCTCAACAGTTTGAAGATAGGCTCACATACTGATGTCAACTTGGTGATGAACCGACTGATGTACTGAATCTTCCCCAAGAATGCTCTAACTTTTTTTTCTGCCTTCGGTGCATGCATTTCTATGATTACCTTGATTATCTCAGAATCTACCTCTATTCTGCCCATTCCCACTGTATGACCAAGCAATTTCCCTGATGTCACCCCAAACACACATTTCTTGGGATTTAGCCGCAAGTTGTATCTGTAAACTCTCTGAAGGAACCTTTCCAGTGCTTCGATATGCCCAACTCTTGTCTCTGATTTCACCATCATGTCATCCACATACACCTCAATCTCTTTGTGCATCAAGTCATGAAAAGTGTAGTGGCCATCCGTCGATAAGTAGCTCCCGCATTCTTAAGCCCAAACGGCATTACCTTGTAACAATAAGTACCCCACTCAGTAACAAATGCAGTCTTGTATTTGTCTTCCTCAGCCATGAGAACCTGATTGTAAACCTGAAAAACCCATCTGCAAATGAATACATAGCAGATAAAGCCGCACTATCAACCAGAAGATTCTATATGCGGCAGAGGAAAATCATCTTTCGGACAGCCTTGTTGAGATCTTGTAGTCAACACATATTCTGCCTTCCCATCTTTCTTTGGCACCGGTACTATATTAGCCAACCACTCAGGATACTTTACTACTTCCAGGAACCCCACATCTATCTGTTTCTTAACTTCCTCTCTTACTTTCTCAGTCCATTCTGGTCTCATTCGTCGGAGCTTCTGTTTTACTGGCCTCATTTCGGATAAGTTGGTATTGTGTGATGGGCATGTTTCTGTCTACCCCAGGCATGTCCTCATAGGGACAAGCAAACACTTTGGCATATCTGACCAAAATTCTTCTAGTTCTCCCTCTCATCGGAGGTAACTTCACTTGCAATCAGAATTTCCTTGGGACTCTCAGGTGTGTACCAGGTTAATGCAGTAGTTCTGGCCGAACTGATGTCAAATATGCTTAATTCGTGCAGAGTATAAATGGAAATGACTCAGGCAAGTAAGCAAAAGAGATGTCATTATTATGGATAATGCAGAAGTACATTCAAACAAATCAAGAAGGTAAATGTCTTCATCATCTATAGGAATTTCTCCCTTGTAACTAGGTTTTCCTCAGGCTTTTTGTTCTCTCCCAGAGTCAGGCTCTCCAACTTCATCCGTTCTTCCTCCAATTCGCTTCTTATTTCTTCATAATTTCTTCAACTATCGGCTTCTTACCCAACAATCCTAGAAGATCTCAAACCCATGTACCACAATTCCATTAAATTCTACAGGTTAGGGTCCCCTGATATCCTGAAGCTTTCACAAAACATTCCATCAGTTTCTGCCTTTTTTCTGGACCTTCGGCTTTTCTTCATCAGACTTGTACCCCCAACCCTTCCGAGTAGTCTGTCTCTGAAATCTGGTAAATTTGAACCTTCACCTGGCTCAAACTTCATTTTTTCATGATCCTAGCACCCTAGGATCCACCCACTCCTCAAAAGTAGCTGACACCTGAAACCTCGTGAAAGGTTGTATCTCCAAGGCGGGCCACGGCATTATCTATCTCAGCCCGGATAGTAACAACTTCTCCCTCATACGGGAACTTGATAGCTAATGTAAAGTGAAGGCACGCCCCCAAGTTGTGAAGCCAAGGCCTTCCCAACAATAAGGCGAAAGTAGCCGGGATGTCCACAGTACCGTGAACTCAACCTCATCTTCAATCGGGTCTACCTGACCATAGCCACAAAAGTTACCCTCAACTCCCATTTTGCTGTCATCATAAGCCTTAATAGTCATGCTGGAGGGGTTCCAAGTCTGTTGCTTTCATACCCAATCTTGCCAGAATTTTCAGCGGGCACACATTGAGGACGAACCGTCATCCACCTCACGCATGAAGTTCTCTTCACCCTTACCTCGGCCCTGATAAATAGAGGCCTATTATGATTCTTCCTTCCGCGGGAGTTCATCCTCAGAAAAAGATATATGCAAAGCTTCTTTCTGAACCGACCCAACCCAACATTGTAGGGTTAGCAACTTCCGGTACCATAATCTTGCTCAAGGCCTCAACCCTGGCCTGCCTATGCTCTCGAGACGCACATAACCGTTCCCAGATACTCAATTGTGCTCTCTCTTCCTCAATTGCCTCAACACTATATCTTCTTCGTATTTCTGCAGTCTCAACCACTTCTCTACCATCAGTCAAAAATTCCTTCCCTTTTCTGCTATATCATTGTAAAAACGACTGCTGTGCGTTCATTCCCCTCATTCTTCTCATCACTGCTAGAGAACTCAAGCCCAAAAGCTTTTCCTCTGCTCAGTCTCATCTTCACTAGTATTTATCCCAGATTCCCAGGCAAAAGGCTGAGGGTGAAAAGGATTTAGGACAAGGTCTTTTGGGAGGCCATAATTGATCATATAGGTTTGTGGTGGTATGGCACGGTAGTTGGGTAAGGGGTTTCTGTGTGTGTCAGGATGTTTTGTTCTGGGTCAGGTATTTTCTTGGAGTCTATCAGGTCTTGGATTTCATGGCGGAGTCGAGCGCAGTTGTCGGTGTCATGGCCCTTTTGTTGGTGAAAGTGACAGTAATGGCTAAGGTTATAATGTGATTGTGGGGGATTGGTTAATGGTTTGGCTTCTAGGGGTGACATAAGTCCTTGTCTCTTCAACTTCTCCAACACTTTAGACAATGGCCTACCCAAGTTGGAGAATCTCCGGTTCCAGATAGCGGCAATCTCAGCAGAAACGGGCTTTGTTCCCGATGTCCCCCCAATGGGCCTCCTGTTCAGACTATAAAATTTTCTATTTTCGGCCTCTTCTTCCTCAATATCCATGACAGTTTCCCCCAACTGCCGAAAATCAGCAATCATGGAGGTCATCCTCCTTAGCTTCCCATAGATGGAGGGATTGGTGCCATTGATGATCATTTTAATCAGGTCCATCTCTGAGGGCCTAGTCTACATTTTCAACAACTGACCCCTCCATCGGTCCACGTACTCCTTAAAACTCTCCTCCGATTTCTGCTTAACATTCTCTAGATCGCGGAGTGACAGATCGATCTCTAGGTCAGTGACATACTACTTCAGGAAGGCATCAGCCAACACCCTCCAATCTTCCTTCACTTTCTTCTCCAAACTATGGTACCACACCACGGGAGCTCCCTCGAGCGACATTCCAAACATCTTCTGTACTTGGCGGTGAGACAGGCAACTGAACTCATGACTGATACAAACTGTCGGAGATGCACCATTGGACTCCCATTCCCGTTAAACTTAGCCATATCAGGCATCTTGAACTGTGCCGGCAACTGTTCCTCGAAAGTCAGTGTGTCATAATGCAGCAAATCTTCATTCTTACCCCTCATCTTGCGGGTAACTGACTCAACCTGATCCTGAAGTTTCTGTAACTCTGCATGAGACCCAGATACTCTGTCTGCCATACTCTGCCATATCATCATCAAAAGTGGGGATATCATCCCCCAACCCATTCGGAGGCTCCTCACACCTCACATTCTCAGAATTTCCCCCAGCACGAGGGCACACCATACCAGCCACAGCAGTAGTCAAGGCTTGCAACTGTTCAGTAATCTTGGTGAGACTGTTTTCCAACTGATCCATACGGGATACCTCAATATCCTGATTCACTCATGTCTGTTCTGTTCTTTTTTGTAAGTCTTGTCCCTCTTTTCTAACCCAACATGAATCTATGATGCCTTTCTAAGACATAGAGGGTGTTAACATGATATATGTATGTATGAGTGCATGAGATGCATGTAACATATATAACATACTAAATCAACTAAAATTTTCAAACAAATCGACCCGTTATCATTTTAGAAGCTTTTGGGCTAACTGTCATAGGGGCGAACTCGTCCTAGTTTAAATGGCCTAACGAATTCACATCTCATGGCAAGGAGCCCAACTAATTCCAAATGGTAATGTTCCGAACACACGCACAAAGTGGCCCATCAATCACTTAGAAGCCTTTGACCCAATCGTCATAAAATACGTTCTTGTCCCAGTTTAAATGGCCCAACAAGCCCATATCCCATGACAAATTGTCCAAATGGATCCAAACGACGATGTTCCCAAACACAAACATAAAAGAAAGATAATGCAAACATAAAACAATGATTTCTACAGAATGACCCATCAACATTTCAGAAGCTTTGGGCCTAATGGTAATAAGGTACGAACTCGCCCCAGTTTAAATGGCCCAGCAAGTTCGCATTTCTGACAATAGTCCAACTGCATCCAAATGAGGATGGTCCACAAGCACATACTCAAGGAAATAATTGTTACTTTAACCATACAATCCCGATCTATGGGTGGGTTCGTAAGAGTGTAGACAAAGACTCTCACCAGAGAAAGAAGGCCCACAACTAGGTCTCCCCAATCAAGGGTTTGAGCGACCAAGTGAGCGCACCCTTTTTTATACACTAAGGTACGTGCCAATAAGCTATGGTGTGTGACTGACTGTCAAATGGATTTCCTGTTGTAGATTCCCCAGAGGGAGGGTGGAGCGAGGCTCTCTTAAGTACCCTAGCCTATTAGGCTCTTATCGCTTGGTGACATGAATAAACAGCGAGTCCTCCAATTAGTCCATCATAATAGGCTACGAGTAGATGGCCATATAGGTGCCTTCACAGCTTTTCCTTCTAGGAAGGTAGTGAATGAAGAAAGACACCAAACCATTACCTAGCCTCAAAATGCCCTTGATTAAACCCCATTTTATCCACTATAGACACGGTCAATTAGAACATAAATCCAAACATTACAAGACAATATTTCAGGTCCGATTCTCTATCCCCAGTGGAGTCGCCAGACTGTGGGACACAGGAACTGGGCGACACATGTTGCTCTAGGCTCGCGGCCTAGTCGGGAGTACGGAGTAACCACGGGGGACTAAACTGGAGAATAATGGAGTCACCACCCGGTGTGAACCGGGAAAATAAGATTTAAGGCCGCACTCACCCCTCGCAAAGGAAGACCCCAAACCGTTGGGTTCGAAATGGTCCCTTACTTATGTCACTTGTAATGAAAGGATTTGTGTAATAATTTAATCAAGCTTAAGTAACACTTATTTCCAAGAGTGTCATGCTTCTAAATTCACATGCATACATCAACAAGTTCATCTAAATTTACATGTAGCACATATCCGAATTTGCATACAGCCTATTTGCATGTAATCTATGTCTCAATTTGCATACATAAGGATTAACATACGGCAAGCATACAAGTTAATAAACACATTACACTCATACATGTGGGGAATACAGATGAACGACACCTACACAATCTTGCATAATGCATAGAAACAATCAGGTTCATCATACGAAGGAATAGCTACTAGGGACAATTATGTATCATATCTGATGAAATAACTCAGTTCAGTGGGTGCGCGTTCGCGTAGCGTTTGATAACGCGTTCGAACGGTAAACAGAAGGTTCACGTTCGTATAGCGTTCGAGAACGCGTTTGAACGGAACAAGACCTGATACATGATGGAATTAAGAAAATGCGTACGCGTCCGCGTAGCGTTTGAGAACGCGTTCGAACGGTAAACATAAGGTTCACGTTCATGTGGCGTTCGAGAACACGTTTGAACGGAACCAGACCTAATGTATGCAAAACATTCATAGACAAACAAATCCACAATGTGGGACCTCACGTATCCGATTGAACTCATCTCACATCCAACCGAATATACACCAACCGGCGCTGCAAAGCATCGTGGTAAAGGATTTTAACCCCCCAATAGGGGACCTTTAATCCGACTTACTAAGCCCATGCGCTTGATCGCATCATGCATACAAAGAATAAAGACAATAATATCAAACATAGTATGCTCGATTGGACATATCTTACATCCAACCGAACACACATCAACCGGCGTGGCAAATCATCGTGGTAAAGGATTTTAACCCCTCCAAATAGGGGACCTTTAATCCGACTTACTAAGCTCATGCACTCGATCGCGTCATGCATACAAAAAGTAACATGCGGAATTCAAATGACGAAAAATAAATAAATCAAAACAATATAAAACAAAAGAAGGTGCCGTTTACTCAAGCGGTACGTGGAGTTGTATCCCGAGTACAGATCATACTACCGTCCATTCGGAATCGGCTATGAAATTTATGTCCGGGTTTCCATCCGATATACCGCGAGAGTTGACACATCTTTCATTTTATTCCAAGGCCACAACATACAATATTTCGTAATACATGCATATTTATCTACTCAAGGGCCACAACATGCTTCACTCAAAAAATAATCATGCAAACGAAACTCAATAAATAATAAAAATACAACAAAAAACAAGTGTGAAAAATACCTCAGGTTACGTCGACTTTCGGACTTGCGTTTCACGGCCGTCGGAAGGGCTATCGCTCCGCAACTCTTCCGCTTCACTAGTTTAGCGTCTTAGCTCACTGTTTTGCTGTTTTGCTTGCTGTTTTTCCTCCATTTTGCTGTCGTTTCCTCTGTATTTTCTGCTCACTGTTCAGGTCACTGTTTTGATGTTTCAACAGACTGTTTCGAGTGTTTTTTTTTTGTGGGTTTTAAGTGCAGTTTTGTGTGATTATTTTAAGGATTATAAGTACAGTTTTTATGTTACTGTTTTAAGGATTTTATGGACTGTTTTAAGAGGATTTTTGCTGCTATTTTTGGGAGGAAATGGGCTGCTATTTGGGGGTACTTTAACGGCTATTTGGAGCGTGTTTGGGCTGCTGTTTGAGGGTATATTTTCGGTGATGGAGGGCTGCTGTATGGGGGAGATTTTCGGTGATGTGTGGAGGAGATGAAAAGAATTGTCGGACCTCCATGGAAGCTCCAAGCTTCAAGATTTCCAAAGATGATCCCAAGCTCATAAATTCGTTTCCCTATCACCATAATATAACCCAAGGTGTGCTAGCACTTCTCCTTCTTCTTCAAATTCGGTCTAACCAGAATTTTGGGAGAGATTTGGCTCAAAGCCGAGAGAAGGGAAGAGAAGAAAATGGCTCTAAGCCAAGAGAGGAAGAAGAAAACGTTTTGGCTCCCAAATGCCAAAACCGTGTGCTGTAAATTGTTAGAGAGAGAGAAAGTGTAAATGGTTTTATATTTTCCAAAAATTAATTAAAGCCATTTACCACTTTTTATTTCTATTAAACAATTCATTTTACTTTTCAAAAAAGCAAAGTCAAAAAGGCAAAAGTGCTTTTCAATCAACTATCACTATTCACATCAAGTCACTTTATTAAAGTGACAACATGTCATGTCACATCACTCAAAGTGACAAATGATTTGACAATTGATGTGACTAGCGATTTGACGCTTGACGTGACTTGCGTGCCGCACTCGAATTCGAAATACGAATGCGCTCGCAAACACGCTCGGGCTCGGGTTCGCTAATTCCAAATTAACGAATTTTCCGTTGCGACGTAATTAAACGATTACGCCTAGCAAAATCACTATTCACATCGTTAACGAATTAATTCTAAATTAATTCGTTCGCCCGAATTAAAATCTAATTTTAATTCCGCGTCGAAATCTAATTTCGCATAATATATCGAATATATTATTTTTTCGATTAATTCCAAATTAATCGTTCTCCCTCTTTAATTAATATATTATCCCAGATAAAATATCTCCGTAATTAATCCCAGATTAATTTTCTCTCTCTTCTAATTAATCTTCTCTCTTTACTAATTAATCCCATATTAATCATAGTGCGAGTCATACGTCATCGGTGAATCTTCAGGAAGCGACCCATGAGATCTCCGGATATGTTGGCAGTAAATACGGTCGTCGGACTATCCGAACACGTAAGTACCTCGTACTACGTTTATACCGATTTACAAGACAAGGTTGGCTTCTAGCAAAGCGCCATGCCTACCCAATTCTCCAGAAATATTCTTACAGGAATATATAGATCTGTATCAAGCGTAGTATACCGTAGTATTGCGTATATCAGCCCAGTATCGGATAGTCACGTGCTAGGGCTGGGGCTGGATAAGTGTCTGCCCCGTCCGAAGCACATGTCGGATGTCTGGTAACTAGTCTTTATAATCGGATAAACATGACCTTGTCATAATATCCCGATGGCCGCCAGCACTTAAGAGCACTAATACCGTATCCTGCGTGACATCATATCCACTATGACTGGAGTGATACTTATGTCTTGACATCACACCAATACACTACGACTCTCTGATAAACCCAGAAGTGGTGTACGCAGAACCGGTTTAAAGCCTGTACCACCAAGACCAAAGTCTACCGATTATCGCAAGTATTAGCGATGTAAGTCTCAGGTTAAGACTATACACACCTACCTTGATTTCGGCCTCCCATAGACACATAGTCATAATACCAATGGGATTCCGAGGGGTCTATCCAGAGCGAAGCTTTCCCGTACCATCGGTGAAACACGACCTCCTTTCGCACTTGCATAAGTATCCGATACTTATATATATGAGAACTATGACCGTTGTGCCCTCACAACGCACACAAGTGCAATACTAGCCTATTCCGCATTATCGATGTCCAGTCTCGATAATATTCCGGCTAGGGATATTTAATGATTAAACCTTCGGGGACTGATACTGTCTCATATCATTCTCAGTCCAGGAACTAATCATAGGGAACTCTCTTCATTTATATATCTATGGTGAACTAATCAAAAATGATGAGAGTGCAATTCCTTGTCACATAGTTAATTTGCAACAACAACACAATGATCTGTGCAAATAGTGACGCTATGGGTCATTTTGTCCAACAATCTCCCACTTGGCACATAGCAGTCACTCAAGTGTCCTACACCCGAACTATGTACGGTTTGCTCAAACTGCTGAGAAATGCATTCGTCAGCGGATTTGCATGATTATCATCTTGATGCGATTTATTCGATCATCACATCGCCACGATATATGATCCGAATGAATCAGATGAGTATCTAAGTATGTATCTGGATCGTTGATGAGACCATTATTCTTTAGCCTGTGCTGACGCCTAGCTCAGCTGCTAACAGAACTATATTAATCTAATTAGATTTGTATCGACCCAAATGACTTCTATTGCTGCTTCAGCTGCAGCAACAACCCGCATTTGTTGTTTATTCGGTAACAGTATCTTACTTGGAAGATTTCCAGCTCACTGTACCGTTATTCAAACTATATAGTACCATTTGCGACTTTTAGTCGTTTATCGGTTATAGGAAACTTGCTACAGTGACCCCAGTCACTTCAAGTTCTCCTTCTCCATAGACTAAGACAGCATCCTTAGTTCTCTAAGATACTAACGGATGTTCTTAACATCAATCCAGTGACTATCACTCGGATTGGCCTGTTTGTGAATCCATATGCTCAAAGCGTATGATACACCAGGTCTCGTACATTTTTCAATGTACGGTTTCTAGGAGAGTATTGCGAAAGCCAAGCTTTCGCCGATATTACTTTATGGGAATATCATTTCCAAGAAATGACGTATTATCATTATTTCATAGGACAGGCCACTATCAGTGCGCTCCCACTAACCTTCATATATATACACTAGAATTATTTTCATTTTGAATTAAATCATACATCATTA
>SKCR01049960.1:0-50780 GCA_019454045.1 Zanthoxylum bungeanum
ACGTGTGTGTTTACGCCGGTCAAGTTTTTGGCGCCGTTGCCGGGGACTTATTTATCTTTCACTATTAGTTTTAAGGTTAGATACGTTACTTGTATCTAATTTTCTTTTTATTTATTGTTTTTTATTTTCTTGTGTTTCAGGTTCTCAGAAACTTCATGAGACGAACTAGAAGCTTTGAACTTCGACCGCTTGACCCGGAAATTGAAAGAAACCATCAGACAGGTTGAGAAGGAACGGCGAGAAGGCCAAGAAGCTTTAGTCAACATGGAACCTGAACCTTTGAATGTTGCACCACCAATTCCCATTCGAGACAGAACCATTCCTGTGGTTGAAGACTCATTTCTTGTATTGTACTTCCTCCCTTACCAGCAAATGCGTGGTGACATCAAACATGCATTCAGATGATTCAGCACTCAGTTCAGTTCGGAGGGAATGCAACTGAAGATCCTAATTCCCACATCAGCAACTTCCTGGAAGTTTGCGGCACTTTTAACTACAACAGAGTATCAGAAATAGCAATGAGACTGCGAGTTTTTCCATATTCCCTGAAGGACAGAGCTAAAGCTTGGCTACATTCACTACCAGCAGGTTCCATAACAACTTGGAACACTTTAGCCACCAAATTTCTTGCAAAGTACTTTCCACCAGCCAGAACTGAAAGCTGAGGAATAACATCACATTTTTGTACAACAAGATTCAGAATCCCTTTGCGAAGCTTGGGAAAGATTCAAAGATTTACTCCGGAAATGTCCTCATCATGAGATCGCAAAGTGGCTACAAGTCCAAACCTTATACAATGGACTTTCTGGAATAATGAGAACCACAATCGATGCTGCTGCTGGAGGAGCCCTGATGGCAAAATGAGATGTGGGAACACAAAAATCTGGGGCGACGCATGCTGTCCCGGGCTCGCGGCCCGGTCGAGAGTACGGAGTAGCCACGGGGGAATAAACCGGAGAATAATGGAGTCGCCACCCGGTGTGAACCGGGAAAATGAGATTTAAGGCCGCACTCACCCCTCGCAAGGGAAGACCTCAAACCGTTGGGTTCGGAATGGTCCCTTACTAGGAATATCATGCTTCTATATTCATGGGTACAAAATAACACTCATACATACATTTCACATATATCTCATATCTAATAACACATGCCTAAAAATACCTCAAAGTAACAATGAACATACAACTTCATTCAGCATATCATATTCATGAAAACACAAGCATACATAATATCCGCACAAGCATACATGTGAGCACTTTTCCAAGTAATACGTGGAATTGTAACGTATCCCAGTACAGCCCGCATTACCGTCCATTCGGAATCGGCTACGGAATTATGTCTGGGTTTCCATCCGATATCCACAAGAAATAATACTCCAAAGTCATCATGGCATAGGCATATGAATCGTAATGCGTTAAATCAAGACTAAGGCAAACGACGCAACTAATGGAATAAACATGCTTTTCATTATTATGTGCACAAAGATAAGAGACTATGTGTGGTTCCATAAAAAAAATCACCTAAGAAACAATTATACGTGGCATGTGATGAATATGTCTCAGTTCAGTGTGTTCGCGTTCGTGTAGCGTTCGTAAACGCGTTCGAACGAAATGAAACAGAATGCTCACGTTCGTATGGCGTTTGTTAACGCGTTCGAACGGAAATGAAACAGAATGCTCACGTTCGTATGGTTTGTTAACGCGTTCGAACGGAAATGAAACAAATGCTCACGTCCGTATGGCGTTTGTTAACGCGTTCGACGGAAATGAGACCTGATGCATGATAAGGCAAAATGTATGCGCGTTCGAGTTGCGTTCGTAAACGCGTTCGAACGGGAACAGACCTGATGCATGAAATGGGACGCAATACATAAACAACAAAATAAAGTGGCGCGGCGAAGTACTGCCGTAAAGGTGGCCTTTTGGGGCTCTTGGTCTCTCAACGAGAGGACCTTTAGACCAACATACTAAGCCCATGCGCGTCACATCACACATACACAAATAGAGTCAATCATATCAAAACCAGTAATGCCCGATTGAACACATCTTACATCCAATCCGAACACACATCAACCGCGCGGCAAAGCATCGTGGTAAAGGGTTTTTAACCCCTCCCCATAAGGGATCTTTCATTCCACTTACTAAGCCCATGCGCTTGATTGACCATGCATAAAAAGATAAAGTCAATAATATCAACTAAGTATGCCCGATTGAACGTGTCTTGCATCCAACCGAACACACATCATCAACCGCGCGGCGAAGTAGTGTCACAAAGGTGGCCTTTTTCGGCTATTCGTCTCTCAAATAGAGGACCTTTGGAATAACTCACTAAGCCCATGCGCTTGATTGAATCATGCATAAATAAACAACATACAGAATTCAAGTAACGAAAAAATAAACAAACCAAAGCAACACAAGGCAAAAGATAGTGCCGTTTACTCAAGCGGTACATGGAGTTGTGTCCCGAGTACAGATCATATTACCGTTCATTCGGAATCGGCTATGAAATTTATGTCCGGTGTTTCCATCCATCCGATATACCACGAGAGTTAACACTTTCTCATTCATCCCATACCCCAACAACACACATCATCACAAGCAAGATTTAACAAACAAATAAAATACAATCCAAATAAATAACAAGATCAAATAAAAATGAGTGTGAAAGTACCCTCAGGTCTAACCTTTAAGCCGTCGCTCGGACTCGCGTTTCACAAAGATCGGAAGGGGTAAAGCTCCGCAACTTTTCTGGTTCACTGGTTCAGCGTCCTAGCTCACTGCTTTGCTGTTTTGCTTGCGGTTCGAACTCCGTTCCTGCTCCCTGTTCGGCCTCTATCTTGCTGCTCACTGCTCGGGCCACCTGTTTTAATGTTTTCAATGAACTGTTCCAAGTTTGCGGGGATTCTAGGGCGGTTGTGTGTGATTATTTTTAAGATTATCTATGCAGTTTTTTATGTTACTGTTTTAAGGTTTTTTAGGGACCGTTTTAAGAGGATTTGGGCTGTTGTTTTAGAGTGATTCATGGGCTGTTTAGGCGTGCTTTATGGGGCTGGTTTTGAGTGTTTATTAAGTGGTGTTTCAGTGGTTGTAAGGGTTGTATGGGGGATGTGTTCTGGTGGTGGATATGGGGTGTTGTAAATCGGCTAAGGAGGGGGGATGGTGGATGTATGGTTTTCGGCCAAGAGAGAGTGAGATGAAGAGAATTATTTTTTACTTTTATGGTTCTAATGTCGTGAATTGTAAGAGATTAGAGAGAGTTTGGGTGTGAATTATATGTGTTTGGAGGAGAGGATGGCTTTGGTTAGGGGTTGTTTATATAGAAGATGTCTAGGGTTTTCTCTTGTCTCACAAGGAAAGGATTTGGTATTCAATTAGGATTTCCAAGAAAGGTATACACAAGATTGAGGGGGGACAAATATTTTAAATTAGGAAGTTGTAATATTTAATTTGTGTTGGTTAGGAATACAAATATTTTAGATTGGTAATTATCTTATTAGATTAGGAAGTCAAATATATGATTGGTTTTAATTGGTTAGGATTATTTTAATTAGGCATATCTCTTTTTTTAGTTTTAGTATATAATATATTTCAAATTATTTAAATTAGGCATGATTTTAGTTTAAGTTAGGTAAATATTTTTTTTTAATTGGTAAATGGTTTAAATATTTTATTTAATGTTTTTGTTTAATTTTATATTTATTTATTTATTTTGGGATGTGTTTTATGGGCTTTGGGGAGCTAAATGGGCTGGGTGTGAGGCTAGCAGCAAAACCAGAATTACCGACAACCGTTCAAACGCTTACTCGAACGCGACACGAACACCCGCAATCTGTTTTTCCGTTCGAAACGCAGCACTAACGAAGACAGTGAGCTTGTTTATTCTGAATTTCCCCTTCCGATATCCGTTCCCGCGGCTTCCGTGACTCAAAAGGTAGTGCCTCCAAATGAGACTCATCATCGGGTTTCACATGCAAAAATACAATGCCTACAGAGAAGATCAAGTCTGGGACCTAATCGAAGAAATGGCCAACAACATTCTTTGTGGCCAACAGAAAGGAGCATGATCCAAAGAATTGCAGGAATATATGAAAGTGAGTCAATACAGCAGTCAATACCAAGTTGGATCAGATATGCAAATTCATGGAGACTTTTACCACTGGATCCACGTTCACACACCATATGGACGAGCACCGGAACCAAACCAACTTGAAAGAGACGGTGAATTATGTCAATAATTTCAACAGACAGGGGAACAATCCATATTCCAACACATATAACCCAGGGTGGAGGAATCATCCTAATTTTTCATGGAGTAACAATTCAGGGCAAAAGACAATCAATCCACCGCCTGGATTCCAACAGAACTATCCACCACCTGGATTTCAGCAAACAAGCACAAAACAAAGGCCAAGAGCAGACAAATGAACCAGGAATAGCAGAAGTGCTGGCTCAGTTAAAAAAGTACGATGCGTGATCCAGAGCCAATCAGCTTCTATTAAAGCACTGGAGAATCAAATCGGCCAACTGGCCAATGCTCAGAGTTACAGACCACCAGGAAATCTTCCTAGCAACACAGAACCCAATCCAGGAACCGAGGAAATGAGCAAATTCAAGCCATTACTTTGAAAAGCGGTACTGAGATCAACAAAGATGTAGGGATCAAGGCAACATTGAGGAAATTCCAAAAGATGCAGTTCCACAGATGGAGGAAAAAGAAGCAAAGGAAAAAGAAAAAGATCAGATCATTCCACCTCCACCTTTTCCTCAGCGACTTCAGAAAAACAAACTGGACAAGCAGTTTGCCCGTTTCTTGGAGGTATTCAAAAAGCTGCATATCAACATTCCATTTGTAGAAGCCTTGGAAGAAATGCCACAGCTATGTAAAATTCATGAAATATATTTTCTTTCACGAAAACGAAGATTGGGAGACTACGAAACAGTAGCATTAACAGAAGAATGCAGCGCCATTATTCAGAGGAAACTTCCCCCGAAGTTGAAGATCCTGGCAGTTTCACAGTTCCATGCACCATTGGAGAACATACATCGGTAAGGCTTTATGTGATTTAGAGCCATTGTTAACTTGATGCCTTTTTCTATTTACAGGAAACTGCAGATTGGAGAAGCAATGCATACCTCAGTTTCATTGCAACTTGCGGACCGAACACTTGCATTTCCAAGAGGTGTTGTTGAAGATGTGCTGGTGAAAGTAGACAAACTAATTCCCCAGCAGATTTCATCATCATTGACATGGAAGAAGACAAAGAAATACCTATCATTCTTGGGAGACCATTCCTGGCTACAGGTAAAACTGTGATTGATGTGCAAAAAGGAGAACTAACCATAAAAGTTCAGGACCAAGAAATGACCTTTAATGTTTTCAAAGCCATGAAATTCCCAAGTGATGAAAAGGAAGAAGAATGCTTCAGAGTTGATGTTGTTGAAAGTATCGTTCAAAATACTGAGCCAAATTCCACAGATACACTTGAAGCTTGCATCACCAATATGACTGACAGTGAGCTAGATGCTGAAATCCTGGATAATATCAACTACATTGACAAACCATTCAGATTCAAAGCGACACCACCAGTTGAAAGCTTGGAACTGCCCAAGAAAGATCGAATCAAGCCTTCGATTGAAGAACCACCACAGCTGGAGCTGAAGTTACTTCCGAGCCATCTCAGGTATGCAATTCTTGGAAACACTTCTGAATTACCTGTTATTGTTTCTTCTTCACTAACATTGGAGTAGGAAGAAAATCTACTGAGAGTATTACGAGAACACAAAAGAGCCATTGGTTGGACTATAGCAGACATTCGAGGCATTAGTCCATCATTTTGTATGCACAAGATTCTGATGAATGATGAGTACAAACCCACAGTGGAGCATCAACGGAGACTTAATCCAATCATGAAGGAAGTCGTGAAGAAAGAAATAATCAAATGGTTGGATGCTGGCATCATTTACCCAATTTCAGATAGTAGTTGGGTGAGTCCTATGCAGTGTGTACCAAAGAAAGGAGGAACTATTGTGGTTACCAATGAAAAGAATGAGCTAATTCCAACAAGAACGGTGACTGGATGGAGAGTATGCATGGATTACCGAAAGCTGAACAAAGCCACGAGAAAGGACCATTTTCCGCTACCATTCATTGACCAGATGTTAGACAGATTGGCGGGACATGAATTCTATTGCTTTCTTGACGGATATTTATGGTATTTTTGCTTTCCGCATGATGCCATTTGGATTATGTAATGCCCCCGCCACTTTTCAGCGCTGCATGATGGCCATATTCTCAGACATGCTGGAGCAGAGTATGGAGGTTTTCATGGATGACTTTTCTGTGTTTGGTGATTCTTTTGATCATTGTTTGCAAAATTTGGAACATGTGTTACAAAGGTGCGAAGATACAAACTTGGTGCTCAATTGGGAAAAATGTCATTTCATGGTACATGAGGGCATTGTTCTTGGACACCGGATCTCACAAAAGGGGATTGAGGTAGACAAAGCAAAGATAGAGACAATTGAAAAACTACCTCCACCAACATCTGTCAAAGGGATTCGGAGTTTTCTCGACATGCAGGTTTTTACAGGAGATTTATCAAAGATTTTTCCAAGATTGCAATCTTCTGGAGAAGGATGTGCCTTTCAAATTCACCAAAGAATGCCAAGAAGCTTTTGAGATCTTAAAACAGAAGCTGATTTCTGCCCCCATCATTGTAGCACCAGACTGGACCCTTCCATTTGAAGTGATGTGCGATGCTAGTGAATTTGCTGTAGGTGCAGTTTTGGGACAACGTAAAGCAAAGACTTTTCACACCATTTACTACTCTAGCAGAACTCTGAATGAAGCTCAACTCAACTACACAACCACTGAAAAGGAGTTACTCGCAGTTGTGTACGCTTTTGACAAATTCTGCTCCTATCTGTTGGGTCTCAAAATGGTGGTCTACACAGATCATTCAGCAATCAAATATCTGATTACAAAGAAAGATGCCAAACCCTGATTGATCCGGTTGATACTTCTTCTGCAAGAATTCGACGTGGAAATCAGAGACAGGAAAGGAACAGAGAATCAGGTGGCAGATCATCTATCGAGGCTCGAGAATGGAGAAACAGCTGACAAAGATCTGTCAATCAAAGAACTTTTCCAGATGAACAGCTGTTTGCCATGAAACAACAGGAAGTCCCTTGGTATGCTGACTATGTCAACTACATTGTGTCAGGAAAATGGCCGTTGGAATGGACAACTCAGCAACAGAAAAAGTTCTTCAAAGAAGTCAAGCACTATGTCTGGGATGAACCGTACCTGTTCAAACGCTGTGCTGATCAATTATTGAGACGGTGTGTTCTACAGGAGGAAATCAACAGTGTTTTGCAGCACTGTCATTCATCATTATATGGCGGACACTTCAGCGGAAATAAAACTGCAGCAAAAGTTCTTCAATCAGGTTTGTTCTGGCCCACTCTTTTTAAAGATGCTTATCTTTTTGCTTTTCAATGTGACAGGTGCCAGAGAATATGGAATATTTCGAGGAGAAATGAAGGATCGTTGCAAAACATTCTAGAAGTGGAAATATTCGATGTGTGAGGTATTGATTTCATGGGACCATTTGTTCCATCATTCGGAAACCTGTACATCCTAGTTGCTGTAGACTACGTCTCCAAATGGGTCGAAGCTATTGCACTTCCATCCAATGATTCAAAAGTGGTGATCAAATTCATTAAAAAGAACATTTTCACTCGATTCGGAACACCTCGTGCAATCATCAGCGATGGTGGTTCACATTTCTGCAACAGATATTTCGATGCACTCCTATCCAAATACGGAGTTACTCACAAGTTGCCACTGCTTACCATCCACAGTCAAATGGACAAGTTGAGGTTTCAAACAGGGAAATCAAAAGAATCCTAGAAAGAACCGTTGGATCAACAAGGAGAGACTGGTCAACAAAACTAGATGATGCATTATGGGCCTACAAGACAGCTTACAAGACACTCATTGGTATGTCTCCATATCAATTGGTGTTTGGGAAAGCGTGCCATCTGCCAGTTGAGCTTGAGCACAAGGCGTACTGGGCACTGAAGAAGTTGAATTTTGATTCACAAGCTGCAGGAGAAAAAAGACTTCACCAACTCAACGAATTGGAGGAATTTCGCCTACAGGCTTATGAGAATGCCAAATTGTACAAGGAAAAGACCAAGAAATGGCATGACTGAAAAATAGTTCACAGACAGTTGGAACCAAGGCAGCAGGTGTTGTTGTACAACTCGAGGTTGAAACTTTTTCCTGAAAGTTGAAATCTAGGTGGTCAGGACCATTTGTGATCACTCAGGTTTTACCTTATGGAGTTGTTGAGTTACTGGATCCCAATACCAACAACACATTCAAGGTTAATAGTCAGCGTGTCAAACACTACTGGGGAGAATCATTTGAGCGACAAAAAAAAAATGTCACACTTTCAGATCCAGCTTAACGTTCGAGAAGTCAAGTCTAGCTGACGACTCTAAACTTAGCGCTCGCAGGAGGCAACCCAAGCAATTTGTGTATATATTGTGATTGGTGTGATTTTTTTTGTGTTTAGTTTTTGCAGATTAAGTCATTTCAAGATGGAATAAGCTCTCGCAAGTCTTCACAAGCAATTTCCTTCTCTCCCTCAAAAATCTCTGATGAAAGTCTACAAAGCTCGCTTGGAACGGATGAGGTTACTAACAATTCATGGTATTCCTAATGATATTCGTTGGGTAATTGAAGCACGGGTCTGATTGGCAGGTGAGTCTTCTGACTCTTTTATTTCACATCTGCCTGGTTTTGGAAGAAGCACATATGCAAAGAAACGTAGAGCTAAGCAAATGGGTGTTTGTTACAAATGTGCACGATGGAATTGCAATACTCGTTGTCGTTCTTTAGGAATGGTGTCTGATAATCGAGAAGACAAAATTAAATTCATTAGGGATGGCTTGAGTAAGGAGTCTGTAGATGAAATATCTTCAACTCTTGAGACGCATCCAGTGGATATGTTCATATAGCCATTCGCAAATTATATACACAATTTCAAAAAAAGAAAGACAACAGTTAAGTCTTGGGAATCTGACTCAAAAGACCCTGTTTGCCAATTTATAAGAAAAATGGATGGGAAACTTGTCCCTGACGCATAGACGTCAATCAAGCTGTTACTTTTCTTGTGAATATTATATCTCTTTGTCTTTTCTTAATAATTGTAATTTGTTTTGTTGTTTTCTTTTATTTTCTCCGGCAGGATCCATACCTTTTTGACTAATCACGATATTATTTCGCTACTAATCGTCCTCTGGAAGATACTTGTGCTATTTTTACTCACCCTTTTCAGGTACTATAAATTAAGCTCGTCATTGTACTTTTGAAGGCATCCAGAGTTGAGAAAGAAATACATAAAAAAATGGAAGCCACTTCAAGAAGACGAGTTGAAAACATATGTGTGTTCTGCAGTAGTAGTGCTGGTACTAAGCCACAATACATAGAAGCAGCACATGAATTGGGTCGAGTCTTAGCTGCAAGGAATATGCACTTAATATATGGCTGAGGAAATCTTGGACTTATGGGGATCGTTTCAAAGGCTGCACAGGAATGAGGCAGTCACGTTTTGGGAATCATCCCAAAACCCTTGGCAGAGGCAAATCTTATTAAACTATCAAACATAGAAGAACTGATTGTGCCAGGTATGTCTGAACGACTAGTGGAAATGATTAACCGTGCTGATGCTTTATTGCTTTGCCAGGTGGCTTGGGTACATTGGAGGAAATTTTTATTGTGTTATCTTGGGCGAACCTGAACATACACCAGAAACCAATTGGACTGCTCAACGTTGATGGATTTTATGATTTTCTTTGTGTGTTTCTTGATGATGCTCGGAGAAATGGGTCGTGTCGAAACCTTAAAAGAACTCCTCTTTACTGCTAGAACTGCTCCAGATCTAATAGACCAACTCATAGCCTATGAACCACGAGTTGACCCTATCCTTTCAAAGATAAATTGGTCCGAGGATGATCGTGGTAAGAGGCGTAGGATTAATCTGGATCTTAACCTTTAATTTCCTGTATAATTTCAGCTAACCAGGTATTATTTTCTAAACTCTCCTTTTACTGTTTAAGACATTGGGGACAATGTGTCTCATGGGTTTGGGGGAGGGAATTAGTTGATCAGTACCTTGTTTTTAGGTGTGTGTGTTTTTATTTTTAGTCCAAAATTTTTCGAAAAATACAAAAAAAAAATTGAAAAATTCAAAAATTACAAAAATATTTTGCGTTTTTGTGTTTTCTAAAAAGGTGAAATTGGTAAAAGATAGCCGAGTAAGGAGTTTCCACTCCTGAGACGTATCTCAAGCCTATTTTCGAAATAAGTTAATTTTTGTTTATTTCCTTTTAAATTATTTAATTTGTGAATTCTCCTTAACACTGACTAAAATGGATCTTCATATGCTCAGTTGACAGATATTATCAGCATACATAGTAACATACGGACATGAGCTGTAATTGAAAAGTTTGTAATATTCAGTGCTCTAGTTTAATTGGAGGAATCATCTCAAAAAGTAATGGAGTAAAAAAAATGTATAAAATAAAGCATCTAAGATCCGGGTTATTAAGTCTGTAAGGGTATTTTAACATCTAGTGCCCTAAAACCAACTGGTTTGGGAGTCACTGGCCCAAAGCTCGTTACATGGATAGAAGATACTGCAAAAATATATATATCTGAAGTCTGAGTAATTAAGTCCGTAGGGTGCTTAACACCTGGTGCCCTAAAGCCAACTGGTTTGGGAGCCACCGACCCAACACTCGTTACATAGATGGAAGGTATTGTATATAAATAAAAAATAGTGAAAAATCAAGAAAAAATTAGAAAAATCAGAAAAATATTCCATTGCTACAAAAAAGTGTGAAATCTGATAGAACTTTAGGACAAAAATATTACTCTCTTATCAACTGCACTTATGACTGTTGTGGGCAAAAATGAGTTGATTAATATTTTGTTGGCTGTGTATATGGAGAATGGTAAATATAATCGGAGAATTTACCTATTCGATAATTTAGAAAGAAACAAAACAACTAATAACTTGGAGTAGAAATTTCACCTGATTAGTCACTAACTTCTTTATTCTCTTTTCGCTTGTCTTTTGCTTTTGTGTGCATTAGTTTTACTACCTTTTTACTTTTGTAAAATGTTTGTGGGTATCATTGCTGTAAACCCTCACGAGACTACAACTCGTCCACTAGGGACACCTAGGGGTTTAAAGGCTTGTTGCATACGCTAAATGCAATCGTGGTCCCTACGAAAGTGGCTTAGTTAAATTTTATTATGTTATTTTATTTTGTGTTTTGCTCGAGGACTAGCAAATGTTAGGTTTGAGGGTGTGATGAGTGGTAAATCTATCACTATTTCCCACTCATTTAACCTAATATTTTGTATAGTTTCTTGAGATTTGTGAATATTTTGATGTGTTTTGTATTATTTTGTAGATAAATAAAGTTTCAGGACATTCTGGAGGTGATTTGGAGCAAAACAGTGAAAATTGGGAAAAGGGCATTTTAGTAATTTGTCCGCGTCGCGACGCCAAGACTCATAGCGTCGCGACGCCTAAAGTGCGCTGGACATGCTAACGGCGCCGAGGGACACGTGTCAGAATCTGAGAAAATGGACTTGCTAACGTGCGCCGACCTTGCTAACGTGCGCCGACCTTGCTAACGTGAGGAGATAGTTGACTAGTTATTTTTTGTTGTATGTTTCGTTGCTGTGTTTTTTGTTCAAAAAAAATTATTTTTGTGTTGATGTTTTTTGTCAAAAAAGAGTTTTTTTTATTATGTTGTTTTTGCTTTGTTATTATATTGTGTAAAAAAAATAAATTTTACTTTGATTTTCTTTTGTGTTTTCAAACTACACACAAACTAACAACAAATTTTTGACTAATCAAGTGAATTTTTTGTTCAGAGGTGGCTGTGTAAGGAATTTTCGCTCTTGAGATGTATCTCAAAATAATTCGTAACAAGTTATTTTTGTTCTTTTCTTTTTGAATCATTTAAATTTGTAAATTCTCTATAATATTGATTAAATTTGATCTTCATATGCTCATCTGACATGTATTATCAACATACACGGTAACGTATAAACAATGGTTGTAAGTGAAAATTTTGTAATATTCAGTTCTCTAGTTGTTGGAGGTAACACCTAAAGGCAGTGGAATTAATATTTTTATTCAAAAAATAAAAAATTCATAAAAATCTCTCTAATGCTCTTACTTAGTAACCGGACATCTTGCCTCAGTAAGCAGTGATTGTTCACGTAAAAAGGTAGCTTGAGTTTGTAAAAAAAAATGTGTGAATAAGTTCGATTTCGTAGTCTCTCTAACTCGAGCAATTAAGTCCGTAAGGATGTTTTAACACTTAGTGCCATAAGTCCAACTAGTCTGGGAGTCACTAACCCAAAGCTCGTTACATGGGTTAAAGAGAAAGCTTAAGGAAATCACACTTTTTTCTTTTTGATATCTGAGATCCGAGCAATTAAATCTGTAGGGATGTCTTAACAGCTAGTGCCCTAAAGCCAACTGGTTTGGGAGTCACTGGCCTAAAGCTCGTTACGAGGATTGAAGATGCATCATTATTTAAAAAGAAAAAAAAATCTATTTTTGTATTTATAAATAAACTTTCATTGCCAAAAGGTGTGAACTCTAATATAATTTTAGGACAAAAATATTACTATCTTTTCAACGAGACCTGTGAATATTGTGGGCATAATGAATTGATTAATACAATGTCTTATGTGTGTATGGAAGAAGGGTAAAAAGTACAAGATAATTTATTTATTTGATCATTTAGAAAGAAAGAAAACAATTATTAATTTGGATAAGAATTTATCTTTTTAAAGGTTTTTTTTTTATTTAAATTACTAGGGACTAATAATAAGCTAGTTGGGGGGTGTGATGAACACTAAAGAGTGCACATTTATTAAAAAAAATTAATCATTTTACACTTATAGTTTCATTAATCCCCTTAATTAAGTACATTTGTTAAATAATAATTATATTTATGTTTATTGTGATTTTTATATTTTATGTAGGTGAAATATTACTTTGGATGCATATCTAGAAAAATGAACTTGATAATTGGATTTTGGAGGGCAAAAATTTAATAGGGCGTTCTAACAGTGTACAACTTCGGAAATTTCAACCCTGTGCAATATTCGTATTTTGGCCATAACGTTTTACTCCGATATCGGATGAAGTGATTCCAGTTTCAAATGAAAGAACAAGAATCAAAATCTACAACTTTAGTGTTCATAAGAGTTTCTAATTCTGAAGTTTGCAAGACCGAAATTGATGAAGAATCCAAAGTGTGTTAAATATCAAATCTTAAAAAAAAAAAACATTTGTCAAGAGTGTTTAGTGGAGTGTTTGGTGGAGAAATTGGTGGAGAAATTAGTGGAAGTAATTGACAAATTCATTATAAATAGAGGTGCTCTGCACCTCACCTCAGCCTCGATTCCATAGTTTTCTCTGAAAATTTATGGATTTCTAGCTCTTGTATGTTTATTTTTTTTAAAGCTTTCTTGTATTTTATTTTTCTTATATTAATAAAATTATGTGTGTTTTTAATTTCAGTATGAGTAGCTAATTTCTTTCTGCTCGGGTATTAGGTTAAACTTTTATTATTAAAATTTAGATTAATCTCACTTATATTATAATATATGAATTGTAATCTAAATATTAATAATTAATTAAGATCTGGATTAATTATTGACAAACTTTGCTACCGTCTATATGACTAATTTTATATATTTGGCATAATTGAGTACCTAACTGGACTTGTTATAGACATATGATATCACCGCCTTTATGGCTGGTTTTACATATTTTGGCATATTTAGTACCTTGGCAAGACTAATTATTGACAAAAATGACAATCGCTTTTATGGCCGATTTTATATGTCTTGGCGTAGTTAATTCCCGAAGTAAATTAATTGGGTAATAATGAAAATTTATATATTATAAAAAGTGAGATTTCTAAATTTAAAATATTAAAGGTGGATCACATTGTTGGAGTTGGTGCTTGGAGTGTCAATTTGAATTGTACATTTTTTATTTATTAATAAAATAACTATGTTTTCATTTCATACATTATTAATGATATTGTCATTATGCGTATTAAATTGATGTATAGATATGCTAAGAATGACATCACCTTAGAATAGTCTTGTAGTAATATTGGACACTAGGTGGTCTGACATTGAGATAAGTATTACTATTATAAACTATTCTTAAAGTAAATATTCTTAGTCGTTGGTTTTGGAATACGGTCGAATTCCTATAACCTAAAAGACTAGCATGTGTCGTATATTGGAATTGGAGTTCCAATGGTTTAACCCGATGTATCATGAGTTTTGGAAACTCGTATAGACGTGTGGGTATTAGTTGGATCGAATACTGAATGACTCACATGTGATTCCTAATAGTTGGAAGTACACACCACCGTCAATAGGAATCTCCTTGAGTCGAGTAGCATATGTAATCCTTTGACTATAGGATAACATTGATTTTGTGTGAGATCATCCACACTTTGATGCCATGTATGTCAGAAACCTTTCATGGTCTGGCCTCTAGATGTTCGTTGGGTGTGGACCGATGCACTCAGTAATCAAGTGCGAAGCAAGATATGATCTGTCAGCCCGTATGTATACCATAAGGGGTTTATGTATCCGTGTGAGTAAAGTCATGATTCTTAAATCTTTGGTCAAAGTCGATTACCTAGGGTGGATCGCATCATTTATGAAGAATCGTGGACATGTCGACATGAGATGTGCGCCTCGAAAACTTGACAGTGTATTCTATGTTTCCTAAGCACAACTCAGATAGCCTATGACATAGAGATTGTTAAACATATGTGATGACATTGACTTGTATAGTTCAGAAAGTTCGTTTATGTTTTTCGCGTATTCGGAGGTGGCCGAATTGCGTACATATTAGCTAGGCTTATATGACGAACATGTCTGAACTTAGAGAGTCTCAATATGAAGTATACTTGTTGAGCACTTGTGTAGTCGATTAATTTTGATAAAAGATATTATTTGATATTATAATTATCAACTAAGACAATCAAGTGTTATTGGATAACATTGATTATTTACTTTGACCTAATTGGATTAATGGATTAATTCAATAATTACACAATGGCTTAATTGTAAAATCATAATTATCTCTACCATTTGAGGATATTATGGTAATTATAATTATGTAATAATATGTGATTTTGGCTTGATTTTATTGGATTAAATTAAAGTGGAAAACATTTAACTAATCCATTTCCTATTAATTGGCTTGATTTAATTGGATTAAATCAAAGTGTGAGACAATGAAGATTAGTCACACCTAATTATACATATTTAGACAAATTGGATTAAGCCCACCTAAAAGTTGATTACAACTTTTATTAATTAAAAATTTCCTAAGTTTTGCTATAAATATAAAGCTTTAGGAAGATTTTAATTAAGTAAAACAAAAGCTTGAAAAAATTAAGTACAATCAAATTTTTAGAGAAATTAGCCTAAGTTAGAGAAGTGTTTAGAGAAGCTTGTGAGGTCTCTATAACATTTCATCTAGGAGAAATCAAGATTGGATCTTGGATTGAAGCTTGAAAACCTTGGAGGTTCTCTTACCATTTCAACAAAGAGAAGAAGATTGGATCTTTGCATCAAGCTTGTTAGGTAAGTTTGAACTTCTCTTAAGTTATGTTCTTTTATATATTGGATGTATGATCGCATAACTTAATGTTGAAATAAGGCTAATTAATTGTGTTATGATGCTTTGAAAGTATAAATACGATATGCTTGTTATTGGGTAAAAATATTTATGTTAGACATAAACATAAAATTAGAGTTTGGAACTCTAGATTAAAGTTTAGAGCTATGACTACCATTCTAGAATCACTTGACCACCTTTGGGTGACCTAGAATTGTTCACGAGACATTTCTTATTAGGATTCTGATTTGGTTTGTGTATTAGATTCAAAATTTACGCAAGTGCGTATTTATAATAAATTTATATTTTTGTAAAAATATTTGATTTTTAAAAAAAATGAATTTTATTCTATAACAGTGTGTTGATGTTGGTTTTGATGTTAAAAATTAACTTTGGGTGTTTTTAAAGTGTTTAGGGAGAGTTGGAAGTAATTAGGGTAATGCATCATAATTTCTTCAACTCTCTGGAAATAGTGATGAAGGAAATGTAAAGAAGAAAATGATAAAAAAATAAAAAAATAAATCAGTGGGCAGTGTGCGCACTGTAGCGTGCGCGTCAAGCGTTGCGCGCACCGAATTTTATTTTGCTTCGTTCTGGAGTTTCCGAACTCCGATTCAACCCCGGTTTTTTCCTATACACACGTAATGAAATATAGTATTTCTTTAAATAATTTTAAATTACACCCATGCTTGATATCCATGTGTTAGACCCATTTCCACTACGCGGGACACCGACCCGACCCTAGGAGTTCCACAACTGCTCTAACACCCATAACCCCAGTATTTTATCTTATTGTTGTCATCTAATACAAATTCTCCAAACAACTTCAAACGAATCAAATCTTTTTCTTTCCGCTCTGATTATTACTTTATCATACTAAATCTATTCCCTATGGATCGACCCCGGACTTATCAAGATATTTTATTACTTCGACACTCTTATACTTAGGAGTAAAGAACCATTTTTTTTATCATGTCATACTATATAGACGAACATGTCAAATAGTATTTAAACACATGATGGGTTTTGGGATTGCCTACATATATTTAGTGGGCTACTTGATTATATTGGAAGAATATAGCTTAATATTTAACTTGAGGATTAATTAAACATTCATATCTCTAAATGGATTTATGTATTTATTTTAGTGCGTCTTGATGTTATTGTAATTTTATATTTTCATTAAATATCGTGCACAAGCACACTTATATAATTTTATGTTTGGCTCTAGACGAGGGGATCTTCATCTTTTATTAACCATTAATAAAACTGTTTCATTTGGTTTAAGATAATTTTTCACAATTTGATGACTACACAAAAACTCACAGAATATGAGAGGGGTCTGACGTGACCTCTTAAGTCCCTACATTCTTAGGCTCTTATTGCCTTGGTGTCAGATTTCTCTTTAGTACCTCTTTGTTTGAGAAGATCTTAGGCTTTCATGACTTGTATAATCCTATACTAATCTTGAAACTGTTAAAAGATTACTTCTTTGATTATTAATCAATAATATATTAATCATATTGAATTATTAAAAGATTTAATCAAAGTTATATTAGGATTAATGTGATGAAATAATTAATAAGTCTTAATTTGATATAAAATTTATTCTAATTGTACTCAAAATTTTACAAAATTTTATAATTCCAAAAATTATAATTTTACCCCTTAACTTTTGGGTATTTATAGTAAAGCACCAAAACTTTTATAATCTTAAAAATTATTCCATATGTCAGAAGACACGGGGGGAAGGGGGGGCAAAAACTTGATCTTTCTGAATTCCAATTGAGTTGAAATTTTACAAAATCGTTAGTCTCTATCTCTAGTGTCACCACAAAAAAATTTAAACAAAAATAATAATTTTATCCACATAAAATAATAGCATAATGAAACAATTCTCTATAGGATCATAAGTACATATTTTTGATTTGTTTTCATCAAGACGATATAATATCAAAGCTCTGATACAACTGTAAGATTTTGGGATTATCGTGAAAGTATTTATGTGAATGAAATTTAAAATTTTCTTCCAAAATCACTTTAAGGATCGTGATTATGTCTTCTTGATGTAAACAAATTATGCTAATAAAATTAATCATAAATAATTTTAAACAAACATGCAATCAATTTATATTTATCAATATAAATAAATTTAACAATGATAAAATATATCTGAATATGTATTTCTTTTCATGAGAATTTCTTGAATTCTTCATTCTTTGATTTTCTCTCGTAGTAGTGCACCGAGCATTACACCTGTAGTTGGCACACTAGATCTCTTCTATGAACAAATTGCTCATACTTTGAGAACAAAGAAAACTATTTTATTTATTGGATGATTGAAGTCTAGATCAAAGATCAAAGATCAAAGAAATAATCTTTTCTTGAAATAATCTTAGAATAAAATTGGAACAAAACAAGATAGAGAGTAAAATTTCGGCCAAATGAGAGAATTGCTCCATTTTTCCGAAAATCCTACATATATATATATATATATATAGTATATACTTTACCTTATTTGTATCCCAATATAATAAGGACAATCCAAAATCTGTCCAAATCAAATTTAATATCTTTAAGACTTTTTCCTAGATTGATCTAAGA
This sequence comes from Zanthoxylum bungeanum, assembly GCA_019454045.1. Taxonomy (NCBI): domain Eukaryota; kingdom Viridiplantae; phylum Streptophyta; class Magnoliopsida; order Sapindales; family Rutaceae; genus Zanthoxylum; species Zanthoxylum bungeanum. The sequence goes on from SKCR01049960.1 coordinate 18,362, forward strand.
ATCTTAACTAAATAAGACTTCATTATTTAATCTAAATTATGATTTAACTAATTAGGGTGCTAGCCCACTAAATTAAGACCCAATAGATTAAATATTATTTTGGCCCAATTTTTAATTAAATATTAATTAATTAATTAAATATTAAATATTAATTAATTAATTAATTAATTTTAACTTAATTATAATTAACAATTAATTAAAATTGTATTTAATTAAATTAAATTTATTTAATATAATATCAAATATTTAATTAGGTAATTAAATCTAAATTTTATTTTATATTTCAAATTTATTAATCAAATTAATATTTCTGAAATATTCCGAATGTCATAATCTTATTAGGAAATCTTATTTTAATTGAAAATCTAATTTTCATATTAATTGTCAAATAATCATTTTTTTTTAACTTTTACTAAACATCCTTGAATTTGTAACATATACGAAAACTGTATTTATGCGATCGTCATAGGTTCATTATCGGGTAACAATGAGATGATATTAATTCTTTAATATTTTATCTACATGATATCCCACAGATCATGAGTAAACGTCTAACATCATGCCTTAGGAAAACATATGATATATCATTATCGGGTAACGGTTGATGAATGAAATGAGAAAATATATGAACCTGTTAGAATACACTTTAAGCATGTTACCTAATTCTTTTCCGATATTTATATTCCTTATCGAGTCTGGGATCATGGTTAGGTCAAATTATTACCACTCGATATATTTCAAAACTCGATCTTGTGGATTTGATATCTTTAAGATATCGACTGTTTTGGCTAAAGACTTGTATCCACATCTTTGAGCTTCCTCATAACATCTCTAACTTTTATTATCAAAGCTATCAGATCCATTCTTGAAGCACATATGACTTCGTACGTTATTAGCTCAAGACCATCTAATATTTATTCATAGGATGTAACTAGTCGAATGATGATATACTAGTGAATCATGAGTACTATCGTACAAGTCAACATATAATCTGAGGTAAGAGGATATAACGAAACTAATATTTTATTATGAAGATCAATGACCTTAAATAATAGTGTCATGTGATATTACGCTTCTATGGTCCAATTCGATATTTCATTCTATTAATGAAGACATCTATTGTTTGTGTTCTTATGATATGAGACATCATCCATTCTATTAACATTAAATGTCAATATAAGCGACACACAATAATATTGGTCGAATGATATATCATTGTCATGTATAATAATCATATTTTACTAACAACTTAATTTGAGACTTATTCGTATAAACATTGTTGACTTTCATAATCACAAATGTCTTTTTAATCATTTGATATAATGTGTCGAGACATACAAATAAAGTATGGATGCAACGATGTGTAGAAATCAAATGCCTTTTATTAATAAATAATAAATTATATTATAAAATATTGCACCTTAAACCATAACATCCATAACAGGTTTTAAGATATATACTTTAACAAATTATACTATTAAAACGCATTAAAAACAGAGAATAATAAATAACCCAAAATATTATTAAAAATAACAAAAAGATGAAATTTAAATTATAACAATGTGCTTAGGATCCATTACAACTCTACACTAATGAATTAGTTACATATAATATTTAATAAACACAATCAATTCTTTATTACAAGTCAAGAACTCATCAAAATAAACTGCAAGAGAAAAGGGTAGAAATAACTAGTGATGAGATCTTCTGCATCAATCTTCAGTACTGATTGAGAGTATGGTTCTTGCCTTGTCTTGGGTAGTTTTCTCTACTTTATGGTCTCCAAAAATATGATATTTAGGGTTTAAGACGAACTTGTTCTTTTATGGGGGCTTATGGGAGCTTTCATTCTTAAGAAATAGAAGTTCTTCACGCACCAGGGATTGGGGTCGTGTCGCGACGCATGATACTTCTGCATTGCATCGCGACGCGCCACAAACTTAAGGTTCTATCTCGAAAATATACTAGGCCACGTCGAGACGCGCCTTGTAGGGGTACTGCCCGTTTTGCCCCGATTTTGTCAATTTTTAGTTCGATAAGTCCGACTTGATTTTATTATAATATGGACCTACAAAACATACCCAAAACACATCAACACACCCATAAAGCTCGAAATAACCCACAAAATATAAAATAAAAGGATGATAAATATAGATACATTGACCACTCATCAATACCTGTAATGATCCCACATACATATTGATTCATTATTAGGGGTGGCAAAATGAATTAACGAATCGAATTTGTATCGAAAAACTAAACGAATCGAATCAAAATGTGATGGATTCGTATTCGATTCATTTATTAAACGAATCCTGAATCAGGATTCGTATTCGATTTATTTAATAAACGAATCGAATACGAATATTCTTTTAGTCATGATATTATTCAATAACATAGTTTACCATAATTTATTTACATTATTTCTTCATAATATATTCATATATGAAATATGTAATTAATATATTTACTAAAAATATCTCACAAAATATTGATAATATTATTTTTTTCTATGATAATTAGCCATAATTTCTCGAATCTTAATTGAAAAATAATAATAACTAGTAAAAGAAAATAATAAAACGAATCCTAAACAAATAAACGAATTAATGGGCTTAAATTCGTATTCGATTCGTTTAATAAATGAATCGAATCGACCCATTTATTAAACGAATCCATTTTTTAAATTTATATTATCTTTAAAACAAATAGAATCGAATGATTAAATAAATCATAATCCAAATTACCACATCTATTATCAGCACTCGGCAGTATGTGGCGTTTGAATGGTGAGAAATCATGGCAGTTTCATATGCATGCACACATCTATACGCTGGATAATTAAATTTTTTTCAACCACACATAAATTGACCACTGTGCCCATCTCTCGTTCTCAATATCTGCCTACCCTTATTAAACTAAGTTGTAAATAAATATGTATTATGTTGATGGTGGTTTTCGGTCCCCAAGAAATCAGAATATCGAGGAAGGGTAAGATGAGATTTGCACTCAATTATGGATGGTAATATCCGGATCCGGACCCGGGTAGACCCGGTCTGGACCCGATTACCCGGATTTTTTTTTTATTTTTTTTTTAATTTTAATTGTATTTTTTTATATTTATATTTGTATTTTGTCAATTTTATTAGTTTTATTTCAATTCTTTTAATTTTTTTATTAAATTCTGTTATATATATATATATATATATATATGCATAATATTTTATATTTTTTTTATTAAAATCTAATTTTTTTTTTAATTCCGGACCCGGGCCGGGTCCAGATCTTGTTGCCATCCCTACACTCAATAGATGATCCGAAGTCCTTTCAAAAGGATGAGAATCCAGACAGAGGGACCCGAGCCCGAGGTGGTCAGGTCCGATGTGGTCCGTTCAGAGGTGGTCTATGACTGCCGACCCGACCTAATGAGAAAGTATCAGATTCAACTGGACTCGAGCCTCAGTGAAGTCCGACCCGAGGTGTCCAATCAACCCGACCAGAAGAGGTCATGTTCCGACCATAAGAGGTCATGTTCCAACCAGATGAGATCATGTCCCAACCAGAGGTCATGACCCGACCTGACCTTATGAGAAGATATCAGATTCAGAATGGGCATCAGTAAAGACCGACCCAACCTGGTCCATTACTGCCGACCCGATGAGAAAAGATGTTCAAAGAATCAATGTGATCAAGGACCTTGGGTTCGACCCGACCATGTAGCTCGGCAAGGCAGGACGACCATTGTTTCAGCCGTCCGACCTTGTAGGACAGGTCGGGGTAGTACTGATGAGGACGTGGTATAATGGTGTAAGCACGACACGAGGACTTGCACCATCCATAAAGCTGTGATGTGACTAAAACAACTTGCAAGGTCATCCTCTAACACACGCCACCACGTGAACATATGATATGGGCTGGCATCATAAATGTAGCGTGTGGAGTCTTCCCAAGAAAGAATAGTTTAATGAAGTGTCAGATGACATGTTTACTTTCGGCAGTGGCAGGCTCACGTGGCTGACGTCACGAGAACGGTGGAATAGTATCATTTTCCTTAGTATATAAAGGGGATGAGAGCACTTTTGTAAATGTTAGTAAAATTTTACTCAAGCACTACTTGAAAGAAAGAGAGAAAAAAGTTAGTATGAGAGAGAGTAAAGGTAGCTCGGCCAAGTCCGACCACCTGTAAAAGAGAGGTCAGTCAAACCCGACCACGTTATAAAAAAACTTTATTTCTTTGTGTCTGTGGACGTAGGTTGGATCCATTCCGCCGAACCACGTTATATCACATGTTCTTATCTGTGTGTTTTTTTATTTTTCCGCTAAATTTGCTTTTGGTTCCCAACAAACCAAATAAATTCATAATTAAGGGAAGATTGTTCGAATAACGAATTTTCGTATTTATCCTTGAAATAAAAATCAGCCGCCAAACATATTAAATAACGAGAAATCAATTAACAAACAAACAAAGCAATATATTCTGCATCACCACCGACGTTTGAAGCCATAGGTGCAAGCTCTAATCATATTATCGCTACTGATTCAATATTCGAGTAGGAAAAAGATCTGAAGCAGCTAACTTTAATTTAGTATTATTTTAAAACCTGACTAGTGATTGAATCATCAAAATAAAATAATTTTGACAAAAATGATTTGAAACCCTCTTAATTAAAAAAAAAACACTTAAAAACCGAATTTTGATCAATTTTTATTTTTTTTGACTGACGGTTTATAAGGTTTTTTTTACCAGACTCATGACAGAATCACTGGTTTAGTCGAATACTAAAAACACTAGTACACATTAAGTTTTTTTTTAAATGAATTAAGGGACATGATTTTGGTAGCTACTTACCAAATCCCATTTAGGATTGAAGCAAGCTTGTGATGAGTATCAACGTTATCTACTCGGAAAGAAACGTGGAACATGGAAGAGATGACGTCAGGAGGGACGTATATGTAGGCCTGGGGTTTCAAGAACGGACAATATCGCATCCCATGCATGTCCAAAGGTCAAATTTATAAGGCTGTCTTGTTCCTTTTTATGTCTCTATGACGTCACGAGTGACGTAACCTATGTATAGTATGATTATACGTGTAATATCATATATTCGATATTACTTTATGATTTACATGAATGAAGCCATGCATTGAATAATTAACCAATATTAATTATAACCAAGTAAATATATCGGTTTATGAATAATTAAAATAGTTTTGCTGTGGTAGCACATTCATAATTCTTGACTTACGTCTCATATTTTTCTTGATTTACTGCAAATTAATCATAGTAAATATGTGACAATGAAACAATATTCATGATTTACTCAATTGAAGGCTTGAGAAAGAATGAGATGAGAGTTCCATGGTCAATATACGCAAGTTATCTGATAGGTACTCCTCTGAGTTTTAATTAAATCGATTTGCCACGTCCTACATCCGTCTTTATCATCATTAATCACTCTCAACAACATATTGACTTTTTGATCACCGCCATTCAATCTTGACAATCGCCTCATTCACTAGAGGTGGGCGCGGTTCGATTTGATTTGATTTTTGCTAAAAATCGAACTAAACCATATTTTACGGTTCAAATTTTTTACCTCTCAAACCAAACCATTAAATAACGGATTGGTTCAGATTGAAAATTTTTTAAACCAGCGGTTTACGGATTGGTTCGGTTCGGTTTACGGATTATTATATTTACAACAAATTTTCATCCACTTAAGTGAAGAAAAAAAAAAAAAAAAAAAAAAAAACTAGTCTATCAAACAAATAGTATGAAGTGCTAGGGTGTAAGCTGTGTCTCCAGGGAACACATGCACTCCATAAAGGATTGAAAAATGAGGCACAATTAATTATTGTATTTTTTAAAAATTACTTCGAATAATGATGTTACAATCATTCTAATTAAGAGACAAATCCAACACCTTACTTTCAAGAATAATGATGCTACCATAAAACAAAAAAATTTAAGAATAAAAGTATTAACAAATAAATTAAAGAATAAAAGTATTAACAAATAAATATATTAACAAAAAATTTAAGAATAAAAGTATTAACATACTAATAAAAAGAAAATATAGAATAAAATTAAAAGAAAAATACAAATACAATTTTTTTTTATAAAAATATATAATTTTTTTAATTATAACGGTTCGGTTTAACAGGTGCGGTTCGGATTAGCTCCTGAACCGAACCGTAAACCGTTTGGGGTGAGCCAATCCGAACCGTTAGAAAAAAAAACCGTAAATTCGGTTCGCTTTAGTTCGATTTGCGGTTTGATTCGGTTCGGTCGGTTTTCTTACCCACCCCTACCATTCACAATAATGTTTTTGAAATTAAGAAATTAAATGAATAAGATATTATAAGGGAAAATATGATCCTCTCTCATGAGATCTAAACTTTTCTTGTGAGCTTTTGAAAATCTTATATCCCATGTTTTTATCAATTACTAATTTGTTTACATGGATTTTTTCACAAGAATTACAAGTTCATATCATGAGAGAATATTGATCCCATATGAAGTCTCCTCGCTACCTATAAATCTTTGACTCTTGGACTCCTATACTAATTAATTACTTCACACTTGTAAGCGATCATCAAAAACAAACAAATTTGTGGGCCCTTCTCTTTTGTTTCACTCGCCCGCAAAGTTGTATAAATAGGGGAGATCACATTGCGTTTACTCACACCAGCAAAGAATCATAATCAATTATCACATTGTGTACTTAATTAAGCAACAAAAATGGCTTTCTCCAAGACTTTCCTTCTTCTTGGCCTTGCATTCGCTGTTGTTCTTCTTGTGATCTCTTCTGAGGTCTCAGCTCGCCAGCTTGCTGAGGCAACCCAAACCCGTATGTAATTCTTCTAGGGAACCAGTTGAATTGCATTGCATGGGATTATTATTATTATTATTATTATCAAAATCGTCCCACAAGAAAAACAAAAACAAGTATTCCAATATTTTTTTTCTTTTAACGTGTGGGAATTCTCCATTTTTTTTTCTTTTTTTTTTTGTCTTTAAGCCTGCTAATATGATAAGCCCTATGTATTGGCATATGCCGTTTTGAATAGTAATCCAAATATTTGCTTTGTTCACTTTTGCAGAGAGTGCAGAAACAAATGTGGAAGAGACCAAATATGGTACTGATCGTTATGGATATGGACACGGATACGGACATGGTGGCCATGGAGGGCATGGCGGCCATGGAGGGCATGGAGGGCATGGCGGCCATGGCGGGCATGGCAAGCCTGGCCATGGAGGTCACCCGGGACACGGTGCTGCTGAAGTTGAAAACGAAGATGGGGGGAACTAGATTCTTCTTTCCTTGTTGGTTTTTAATGATCGTGTTTAATTTCCTTGCAGAAATAAATTAGAACTGTGTACTTTATGAAAGTTTCTATGCCAAAAAGTGTGTGTAAGGTTCGATTGATGTGGCCATGAATGTTCATTGTTGCATTGGTTGAGTATGGTTTGTAATAATATATTATATGTTTTGTACTTTTTATGTAATTTGAAGTGTCAAATTATATGTTTTGTACTTTTATGTAATTTGAAGTGTCATGCATGAAATGTTTTCATGAACTTTTAGACATGTTATTAAGTTAATATTGCCTGCTGTTTAAAATGCTGAATAAACAATAGATTAATAAATTGTTGTGACAATTTCAATCAATGAATAAAATAAATCAGATCGATCCTTTTTTGGAACGAATATGCATGATAGAAGTTATGTTTCATTTGCTCTGGTCACAAGGCCAAATATTCTTGGGTGACCAATGAAGGTGAGAAACGGTTTTGTTATATGTGACTACGGTGAACTGTGAGGAAAAAGTCAACAAAGAATCTTAACTAAATTTTATGGATTTTTTTTTTAAAAAAAAATTTCCTTTTACACAATAAAAGAAGAGTACAATATGTACATCTCACATGAGCTCAATCCGGAAAGCGAACCATTTTCGGTTGTCTCCAAGTATATCCACATATCGATTCGGTTTGATGAAACTTTCGATTTGTTATTTAAGAGATTAATCAAATCTTATGAAAATTATTTTCAGAACACTTCATCTAAGTCAACTTCCTATGGAAAATGAAGGAACTAAGCTTAAACTTTGAAAAGGAAACACAAAAGAATCAAATTCTTTTGCTATTCCATCTTATTTAATATCTAAAATGAAAGAAATAATTTTTCCCTTAACACTAAAGCCTTGGCCGAATTCTCCATAATATGTGTATGTGAGATTTTTTGTATATTATATTATATACACAATGACCTTCCCAAGTCACCATGTGACTTCCACCCATATCGCTTTTTTTTTTAACAAGTTACAAGTTACACAAACAAGTCTAACAAGTCACTAACGTGTCTGATTTATTTATATATTTGTTGACGGTTGATTTTGGTCTCAGGATAATATTGGAATATCACTCCCGAGGAAATCCTCCTCCAACTGTGAATTTGTTTGGTTATGGGGGACAAAGGCAAATTTAGCGGAAAACAAGAAAATACGCCAATCAGACAAGGTTGTTTTAACGTGGTTCGGTGGATTTTGGGATCCGACCTACGTCCACGGGCAAGAACAGGATGGTGCTTTTTATTACTCAAATACACTCCCTGAGTCTCTTACAAATCAGAGCTTTATGGTTCTAATCTTTTACTCTTGTGATGATTTTCAGATGATCTTTTACACATGCTCTACCCTTCTATTTATAATAATACAGAAATCAGATTCCTATTTGTATAAGAAATCCTATTTAACCCAATCTTCTCTTCTTGTAGGGTTTCCTGATCCGGTATTGCCTTCCTCTTCCGTTTTCCCTTTTGGATTCTGACTCTCTCTCCTTGTGAAAGTAGGATGTTTTCCTTATCTTATCCATAAGAATGGGGTGCTGTTGTCTTGAACACGGTCCGTCATCTGGTCGGTCTTTAATGAGGTCGGCCATGACAATCTTCTATGCTAAGGACGTTCCTGCCGACATCTATAGTGCTCGGTCATTTGAACCAAAGTGGTCGGTCTTCATATGAACTGGTCGGGTCGGCCTCATGATCTCAATCAGATAGCGAACTTACCCTTTTGTCCTTGTCGTGCTGTCTTAAATGCTGCTGTAGCGCCTGAAAACACCATCAACATCTGTCCCCTAGTTCTCGGTTCCAACGAGTATGTGAGTTGGTGCCGGGAACTATATGAAGAGGGTGTGCTGATTGTCTTTGCTGGTAGTCGTCCTAGGATGCAAAAAAGATTTTTCTTGCCGTTCCAATCACCTTTTTTCGAGACGCACAACCGTCGTGTCTTCTTAAATGCCTGTCAAATCAGTTTTAGGGTTTCTTCCAATGCCCGACACTTGTCAAACATCCGCCGGGTTCCCGCCAAAAGAGGGGTCGAATCGACCGTGCAGAGGCGTTTTCTCAGTGGACTGATCTCAGCCGTCTGTTTGAACTTGGGAGGCCTCTTTTGTGACTGACACTTGGCGTTCATCCGGGCTCTTCCTCCAGATCTAATGGTCACGAGCGTCCTGGTTACGACTGTAAGAAGGGGAGGCTTCTACTGCTCCATCTTTTTCGGCAATTTCTCCTTTCTCTCTGCAAGTATCTTGGTTGGTTTGTTCATATCTGCATCTTGGATCTCAACTGTGGTCTTTTTCTATTTCTGTGTCGCGAACATAAGGAACGGGCATCACCGCGCCGTATAACCTTCTGCTCTTGAGAAGAAAAAGTAAGTCTTCTGAGCGACCTCTCCTCTTTTTTTTTTTTTTATGCAATGTTTCTGTTTTGCTTATTTTGCTTAGGGAGAGACTTGTGGTTTTTTGCTGGGTCTTGCTTTAGGGCGCTTTTTAGAGACTCCCTGCCTAGTTTAGCATGAACACCGTGGGTAACCTCTCATAGACTGATTCTCCTCTCTTCTCTGTTTTTCTGGGTGTCAGGGATGTCTGACCATAGCTCTTCCTCCGAAAGGCTTGCCAAGGTTTCAGCCCCCCCTGCTGAAGAGCTCTCCTCGGGCTCAGGGGCACCTAGTGTAGAGGACCTCGACACTAGCCCTACGGCTTCTGAAATCGAAAACGACTCCTACCATCAAAGGGTTCCTCGGAAGGACCCAGAGCCTGGTGAACTTGGGTCGTCGGCTCTGGATATGAACCGACCCTCCAAGATAACCGAGGATGATCTCGCCCTTCTTCGTCAGCGGTATAATATTCCGATAGACATCGCCCTTGAAGTTCCCGGCCCTATGGATCGTGCCAGCCAACCTGACGAAGGTTCGGTAGCACTCCTTCCTATCTTTTTGAGTGCGGGCTGCGGTTGCCGATCCAGCCTTACTTTGCTTGGATGTTGGCCGAGATGGAGATCGCTCCCTGTCAGCTGAGTCTAAACAGTTGGAGAATTCTGGCCGGGTTGTATGTGGCTTGGCATCGAGCAGGGCTCGGGGAGCCCTCTTTTGAAGAGGTGAAGAGGGTGTATCGTCTGAAGGCCAACCCAAAAGCTCATCATGGTTGGTATTATCTTTCTGCTTATAACAGCTCTGCGAACATTGTCCAGAAGCTCCCAGATTCCAATAAGAACTTCAAGGATCTCTGGTTTTGGGCCACCGGGGATTGGGGACGGTCCCTGTTTTCAGACAAGGGGAGACCTTGGTGCCGGACATTTTCAGGGCTGGAGGTTAGGAGTCTAATGTCCCTTATTCTTTCTCTGCTCCTGTCCTTTAGTCTCTTTAGGTTTCTAACTTTTCTGGTTCCTCCTAGCTTGTTGGAGGGATGCTCCAAAGGTTCCCCATCGGGTGCGGGTCCGGGTAGGCTGGGCTCGTCGGTATGCTGCCCACTGGAGGGAATTGGTTAATGATGCGGCCTTTGCTGAATCAGGCCTTACTCGGACCGTCCCTTCAGAAGTCTCAGGTCGGATAGGTAGGTGTCTGATGGTTGTTTTGATGATCTTTCCAGTTTGTTTCATCATGTTTGATATCTTTGTTATGTGCTCGGTCCCTGATTTTCTCCTTCTCTTTTTTTTTTTTTTATGTAGGCATGTCGAAGAGGCCTAAGTTTCTCGAGAAGTTGGCCGGTACCATGAAGAAAGCCGGCCGTTCTGATGTCGGAACTTCCCGGGCACAGCCTGTCACCGCTGGGGCTGAGCGGGCGTCTCAAGGAGATGTCCAGCCTGCTGCTCGGAGTCTCTCTTCCCCTGGTGCACAATCATCGGGGTCCGCTCGTCTTGCCAGTCCGCCAAAGCCTCTTAGGAAGAGGAGGCGTCAATTTGGGGCCGAGGAGATTGAGCTGGTCCAGGAGGAGGAGGGAGAGGAAGCTGCTCCGGTTAAGAGGAAGGATGTCCGTAGGGGGAGGAAGTCTTCTGAAGGCTCCTCGAAAAAACGGAAGGGCCCTGTGGTCCTCGGGGTGGATGACTTGGGGGAGAACATCCGGGAGGCCACTTCCCATCTAGTGCCGGCCTTCAATGAATTGGCCGAGGTGATTCCTCCTGAAGAGGTCTCGAGGTATGAGGACGTGTCTCCTGAAGGTGTTGTGGCTGAGATGAGTTCTCAGATGGCGAAGGTACTTTCACTTCCCTTCTCGGTTTTTTTGGGTCTTGGTTCTTTTTGTTTTATGTATTGACTCCTCCCTCCTTTTTTGTTTGCAGGCCAACTATCTCATGGCCAAGAATAAGGGTCTTCTCCTGACCTTGTTGTCCGAGGGTGGTCAGGCCCAGAGGCTTCAAAATCGTCTCTCCGAAGTGGAGGCAAAGCTGGCTGACCGGGAAGGGACGATAGAGAACCTTCAGTTGGCTGCTGTTGAGAACTTCAAAACGAATAAGGCTCTTAAGGCTGCTGCCTCACTGGAGCGAAAACTTGCTGATAATGCCCGGGAGGACTTGAAGGCCGCCCAATCTGAGATTGGCGTTTTGAAGGGGAGGGTAGCAAGTTCTGAGGTCAAGCTGAAGGAAAAGGACGAGGAGGTTGCACGGGCCCGAGATAGTCTTGAGAGGAAGAAGACCGAGCTCGAGGATAGGGAGGTTGATCTCGAGGAGAGAGAGACGAGCTTGAGAAGAGGGAGAGTGAGCTCGAGGCCGAGAAGGAGGCTATCCGCCTAGAGGGAGTTGGTGACTGTGCTGAGCTGATACCGATGGTGTTGCCAGATTTGAACATGGATCCCATCCGTGCGGCCATCAGTTATTGCAAGGGGGATATTTCCGAGGAAGAGTTTCAAAAGTGGATCCCTCCCCCACCTGAGGAGGTGATGGATCCCGCCCCTATCTCGGTCATTCCGGCTCCTGAGGTTCCTCCTGAAGAAGGATCGGAGGTTCCCGCCATGGACGAGGACTGCCTTGAGATCCCTCCTCCTGATGCCGAAGTTGCAGCTCCTCCTTCTGATGCCGAAGTCGCAGCTCCTCCTTCTGATGCCGAAGTCGCAGCTCCTCCTTCTGATGCCGAGCCGCTCCTTCCGTCATTTGGGCCAACTGAGGAAGAAGTTCCTGCCCCTGTGCGGGATGAATGAGAAAGGGTAACCCTACCGGGGCCCTATGTACACTTTAACTTTTCTTGTAATAATATTACAACTTGTATTTATATATATTGTGCATTTATGTCTGTTTTTTTCTTTTTTTTTTCTCTCCTTTTATGCTTCTTGCCATCATTGTAATTTTAAGGCCTATCAGGGGTCAACACGAGTTAGAGGGGTCTGGATTGACCCTGTGAAGAGTGAGGCATTTGGACCCGGGGGAATGTTATGTCCCCGGTCCGGAGAGCTGACTTGGCGGGGCGTATCTTGACCCCGATCTGAGCGAGATATTTGGGTTCTGGGGGAATGTTACCTCCCCAGACCGAAGCGGTTGACTCGGTGGGACGTAACCCGACCCCGAGCTGAGTGGAAGGCTTGGGTTCTAGGGGTATGTCACCTCCCCAAACCGATGGAGTTTGACTCGGTGGGACGTAACCCGACCCCGAGCTGAGTGAAAGACTTGGCACTGGGGGAATGTTACGCCCCCAGTCAAAAGACAGACTCGGTGGGACATCGTCCGACCCCGAGCTGTTCGAATCACTTGGCCCTGGGGGAATGTTACGTCCCCGGTCCAAAGACGGACTCGGTGGGACATCGCCCGACCCCGAGCTGTTGGAATCACTTGGCCCTGGGGGAATGTTACGTCCCCAGTCCAAAGACGGACTCGGTGGGACATCGCCCGACCCCGAGCTGTTGGAATCACTTGGCCCTGGGGGAATGTTACGTCCCCAGTCCAAAGACAGACTCGGTGGGACATCGCCCGACCCCGAGCTGTTGGAATCACTTGGCCCTGGGGGAATGTTACGTCCCCAGTCCAAAGACAGACTCGGTGGGACATCGCCCGACCCCGAGCTGTTGGAATCACTTGGCCCTGGGGGAATGTTACGTCCCCAGTCCAAAGACGGACTCGGTGGGACATCGCCCGACCCCGAGCTGTTGGAATCACTTGGCCCTGGGGGAATGTTACGTCCCCAGTCCAAAGACAGACTCGGTGGGACATCGCCCGACCCCGAGTTGTTTGAATCACTTGGCCCTGGGGGAATGTTACGTCCCCAGTCCAAAGACAGTCTCGGTGGGACATCGCCCGACCCCGAGCTGTTGGAATCACTTGGCCCTGGGGGAATGTTACGTCCCCAGTCCAAAGACAGACTCGGTGGGACATCGCCCGACCCCGAGCTGTTGGAATCACTTGGCCCTGGGGGAATGTTACGTCCCCAGTCCAAAAGGCAGACTCGGTGGGATATTGCCCGACCCCGAGATCAGTAAACAAGCGGCCTCAGCGGAACGAAATCCGTCCCCGATCCGTCGTTTTTCGAATTTAAAGGATTTTGTCAAAAAAGGAATTTTTATTCATGTTTGGGGGTGGACCGCCCTTTTTACAACAGTTGTTCTGGTTTGGTGTTTTGTCCGGCTTCTGCAAAAAAGAAAATAGAAGAAAGGAAAGTTGATTTTCATGGGAAGTACTTTCTTAACATCTCGGCGTTCCATGCTTTCTTCAACCTCGTGCCGTCCAGACGCCCCAGGATGTAGGCCCCTGGTCTTACCATCTCAATGATCTTGTAAGGTCCTTCCCACTTGGCACCTAACGAACCCTCTTCAGGTCGTCGGGTGTTCAGAGTCACTTTTCTTAGCACTAGATCACCTGGCAGGAAGGAGCGGGTCCGAACTCTCTTATTGTAGAATCGGGCCATTCTGTTGGTAGATGGCTGCTCTTACTGCTGACTGCTCTCTTCTTTCTTCGATCAGGTCGAGGTGATTTTTGATAAGTTCTTTGTTCCATTCGTTTTCAAAGTGACGGACCCGGTGGGTTGATATTCCGATTTCTGCCGGGATGACGGCCTCACATCCGTATGATAGGGAGAAGGGTGTCTCTCCTGTTGAGTCCTTGAAGGTCGTTCGGTGTGCCCACAGTACCTCCGGTAGCTCCTCGACCCATAGGCTTTTGCTTGATCCGAGCCGAGCTTTCAGGTTTGACTTGATGGTTTTATTGGTGGCTTCAACCTGTCCGTTCGACTTGGGATGGGCCGGCGAGGCGAATTTTAAGGTTATCTGGAGGTCTTCACAAAGTTTTCTGAATCCCCTGCTGTCGAATTGCTTTCCGTTGTCGGTGATGATTGCCTGGGGGATTCCGAACCGGCAAATTATATTTCTTTTTAGGAACTCCGTGGCTTTCTTTTCCGAGATGGTGGACAATGGTTCTGCTTCTACCCATTTGGTAAAGTAGTCTATGGCCACGATTGCATATTTCGCCTGACCTCGTCCTTTCGGCATCGGCCCTATAATGTCTAGCCCCCACTGCGCGAAGGCCAGGGCTGGATATGGTGGTCAGCTGTTCTGCCGGCTGATGGTGGAGGTTGGCATTCTTTTGGCATCCCTCGCATTTCCGTGCTATCTTCACGCCATCCTCGTGCATGGTTGGCCAGTAAAATCCTTGCCTCAAGGCTTTGAAGGCGATTGATCTTCCCCCGGCGTGGCTTCCGCAGATGCCTGCGTGAATCTCCCTGAGCACGTAGTCTGCTTCTTCTGGTGCTAAGCATCTTAGGAGGGGTACGGTGTATCCTCTCCGGTAGAGTACTCCCCCAATTAGGGAAAACTTGGTGCTCTTGAACTTCAGCTCCTGGCCTCCTTCAGTGCGGTAGCGTAGTCTGGTGTCTCGTGGATCCTTAGGTGGGTCCACAGTTTTCCGACCCTTAGGGCCCCTTTCAGACTTTCCAGGGTTTCCTGGGATTCGTACCCTCCGACCTCGAGTACAGTGTTGTGATACCTTTCAATGAAGCTTTTCAGTGTTTCGTCGTCTCCTTGCTTCATGAGCCTTAGTTCTCCTATTGTTTTTTTAGGGGTGCAGGCTCCTTTGAAATGTCGGATAAACGACTTCTTAAGTTGGGAGAAGCTCTGAATGCTCCTCGGGGCCAAACTTCTATACCATAGGATGGCAGGTCCCCCTAAAGTTAAGGGAAATACTTTGCAAATGGCGTCGCCCGTTACTCCCTGTACTTCCATTAGGAGGACAAAGTTTTTAATGTGGGATTTTGGGTCAGAGTGGCCTTTGTATGGTGCCATGGTCGGCATGTTAAATCGCTTCGGAAACTGTGCTGCCTTTATTTCTTCCGTAAGGGGAGACCCCTCTTCCTTGCCTCGGGTGTCTCCCGCCCCGATCTTCAGGCTTTCTCCCCATCTGGTCATTTCTTTTCTCAACCAAGATTTTATTTCACGGGTTGTGCCCCCGTGCCGCCTCCTGTGTTCTTCTGTTCGCCTGTCGCCCCGGGCGTGGCGTTCTTTAAACTCAGAGGTCTCCTGTACGTCTTCGTTATACTTTCTATCCTCCCTCTTGGAGTTGTAAAAACTGTCGGAGGAGGAGTCGGGTGATTGTTCCTCCTCTTCTTCTTCCCATGTGTCTTCTGATCTTCCTACCACCCACAGATCTTATCCCATAGGGGCCTCTCTTTCTGGGTCCCTCGTCTTCACTTACATCTACTACTTTTTTCCCTCTTTCTCTCCTCTGTCCGGCCTCGGTTTCAGTTCTCTCGTTGTTTGCTCCTTCCATTCTTTCTAGTCGATCCATCATAGACCTCATCCCATCTTCCATTCTTTTCATCCAGTCTATTGCCGGACCTCCTGGTTGGTGATTTCCGTCCTCCGCCATTTGTCTTATCACGTGAACTGCTTTTTGTGAAGGTTCCCCACAGACGGCGCCAACTGTTGACGGTTGATTTTGGTCTCAGGATAATATTGGAATATCACTCCCGAGGAAATCCTCCTCCAACTGTGAATTTGTTTGGTTATGGGGGACCAAAGGCAAATTTAGCGGAAAACAAGAAAATACGCCAATCAGACAAGGTGTTTTAACGTGGTTCGGTGGATTTTGGGATCCGACCTACGTCCACGGGCAAGAACAGGATGGTGCTTTTTATTACTCAAATACACTCCCTGAGTCTCTTACAAATCAGAGCTTTATGGTTCTAATCTTTTACTCTTGTGATGATTTTCAGATGATCTTTTACACATGCTCTACCCTTCTATTTATAATAATACAGAAATCAGATTCCTATTTGTATAAGAAATCCTATTTGAACCCAATCTTCTCTTCTTGTAGGGTTTCCTGATCCGGTATTGCCTTCCTCTTCCGTTTTCCCTTTTGGATTCTGACTCTCTCTCCTTGTGAAGTAGGATGTTTTCCTTATCTTATCCATAAGAATGGGGTGCTGTTGTCTTGAACACGGTCCGTCATCTGGTCGGTCTTTAATGAGGTCGGCCATGACAATCTTCTATGCTAAGGACGTTCCTGCCGACATCTATAGTGCTCGGTCATTTGAACCAAAGTGGTCGGTCTTCATATGAACTGGTCGGGTCGGCCTCATGATCTCAATCAGATAGCGAACTTACCCTTTTGTCCTTGTCGTGCTGTCTTAAATGCTGTAGCGCCTGAAAACACCATCAACAATATTACTACTGCACAGCCTCCATCAACAGTTCAATTCACACACTCTCATAATACATTTTCACTTAGGAAAATTTCCTTTAATTATTCATCTCAAATAAATAACGTCCCAGTGGCTTGGTGATGCTTCACAACAAGATGAACATATTTGACAATTTTTATTTGTCAAATTAAAGGGTATATTTGAACAAGTTTAGTTGATTCTTCAACATCAAGCTTCATCTGGTTATGGACACACTCAGGTTGAAAATGCAGAGCTAGTTACAATAAGCTAATTAATTATGTGGAACAATCAGTTGGGGTTAGGGGGAGCAATGCCCCACACAATTGAAAATAAATCTCAAGTAAATAAACACTACAAAAATTTGTTGAACTATTGACAGAATTTACCGACATAATGATTTTCGACGGATTCAAAAAATAATAATGAAAATATTGACGCCACTATATAGCGATGGAATTATTAATAAAAATATGCTAGTAATTTAATGATGGAATGTTTTGACGTAATATGAGGTGCCTTAAATTCGCACCATTACTTACTGATAGAATTACGACAATTTAACGAAGTAATTTTAGCGACAATATAATTCTATCGCTAATTATACGGCCCGAAATTAAATAAATATTTATGTTATTGACATAAATCTATGTTTTGATAATATTTACTTATGAAAATTCTATCAATAAAAACTTATTATATCATAAAATTAAGTCGCGCAGCCAGCCAATGTGACTCACTATCTCAGACCTAACCTCCTTGCCGTTGCCCAAACCAGCTCGTCCAAACACCTCACCGAAATTTGATTTTTTTTTTTCTTAAAAAAATTGCTTTGAATTAGTGTTAGGTTACGGTGGATTAATTGATTGAATGTCAAAATTAGGGTTAGTAAATTGTGTTAGGGCTATTAAATTGAATAGTAAATGGTGTTAGGGCTAACTTGCCAGTGTTATGCTAGGTTAGTTTTATTAAATTGAATGTTAATCAATTATTTTAGGGTTATGTTAGGTTAAGAGTTATTAAATTGTGATAGAGTTAGGTTAGGTTAGGGGGTATTAAATTGAACGCTAAAATTGTGTTAGGGTTATGTTAGGTTACGGTTATTAAATGGTGAATGTTGATTATTAAATATTTAAGTTTATGTTTGGCTTGAATTAGTATTAGATTAGTGTAGATTTATGTTAGGCTTTAATTAGTATTAGATTAGTGTAGATTTATGTTAGGTTAGGGATAAGTTTGCCGAATTTCCAAATTGAAAATTAATATTGAAAATCTTTTTGAATTTTCAAAATGTTTCCATGTTATTAGTTTCCCGTGATTAATATTTTATCGTAAATAACATATATTATATGTGTTTAAGTTGTGATTGGTGATTGGACATAAAACGGAATTTGAAAGAACACTGGTTGTGTAATATAGATATGTTAAAAATTTTATTGAAGTTCTAGAAGTTATATGTCAAATAGAGATTATCATAATTATAAGAGAAACTCTGCCAAATTTTCGATAAATTCTTATGGCTAACTAATAAACTAAGGGCTTGGAAATACAGTATATAATATATATATATATATATATATATATATATATATATATGTGTGTGTATGTATGTATGTATGTATGTATGTATGTATGTATGGATATAGTTTAAAATGAGTAATGAAAGAGTTGGATGTATCACAAGCTTGATAATCAGGTGTTGTTGGGTAGAACGTTTTATTGAATTTGCCTATAAAGTGAAGTTACACTTCCAAAAGAAATGATTCGTTAAAAACTATTATATAGAGAATTGACATAGGGAAATTTTTGTTTAGTACAACAAAGGAGCAATTTGATTGTAACACGTCTGCATCCATAGTAACAGAATATATAAAACTAACACTATTAGATGATATTTATGCGTTATAAATTTATGACATTTATATTACGATTTAAAATTATCATAAATACTGTTTTATGACGGTTTTAATGTTGGACAATTATGACCCATAGCATCACTATTTGTAAAAGACATTGTGTTTTTGTACAAATTAACTATGTGACAAAGGAAATTGCTAATTTATAATTTTGTAATTGGATTACTTGAATATATAAATGATAAAAGTCCTTATGATTAGTTCCGGACTAATAAGATATGAGACAATATTAATCCACGAATGGTTTAATCATTAAACATCCCTAGTCGTAGTATTATCGAGACTGTACATCGATAATGCGGAATAGACTAGTATTACACTTGTGCGCGTTATGGAAACTTAACGGCATAGTTCTCATATATTTAAGTATTGGATACTTATGCAAGTGTGATAGGAGGTTCTGTTAGCCGTTGGACCGGGAACAGCTTCGCTCTAGATAGACCCATCGGAGTCCCATTGGTATTATGACTATGTGTCTATGTGAATTCTAATCAGGATAGGTGTATGTGGTCTTAACCTGAGACTTGCATCGCTAATACTTGCGACAATCAGTATACTTTGGTTTTAGTCGTCCGGAGCTTTAACAGGTTCTGTGTAAGCCTCTTCCGGGTTTACTGAGAATCGTAGTGTATTATGTGTGATGTCAAAATGGAAGTATTACTTCAGTCATATGGAGATGATGATCACACAGTTATGATCACACAGGATACAAAACTAGTACTCTTAAATGCTGCAGCTATCGGGATAGTATGACTAGGTCATGATTATCCGATTACAGAGACTAGTTGCTAGTGATCCGATATATACTTCGTACGGGGCAGACACAATTCCAGCCCTAGGCCTAGCATGTGACATCTGATATTGGATCGTATTACGCAATACAATGTATACTACGCCTGATACAAATATATATTCCTCGTTGAATATTTCTGGAGAATTGGGAAGTCATGGTGTTTTGCTAGAAGTCAATCATGTCTTGTAAATCGGTGAGAACGTGGTACGGGGTACGCACGTTGTAGGCACTGCATTTTTACACATACACCCGATGAGGAGTCTTATTTGGAGACAACTACCTTTTGAGTCACGGTTGCCGCGGGAAACGGATATCGGAAGGGGAAATTCAGAACAAACAAGCTCACTGTCTTCGTTGGTGCTGCGTTCGTTACTTCGTTCGAACGGGAAACAGATTGCAGGCGTTCGTGTAGCGTTCGAGGGAGCGTTCGAACGGTGTCGGTAATTCTGGTTTTGCTGCTAGCTTCACGCCCAGCCCATTTAGCTCCCCAAAGCCCATAAAACACATCCCAAATTAAATAATTAAATATTAAATTAAATATTAAACATTAAACATTAAATAAAACATTTAAATCATTTACCAATTAAAATAATCAATTACCAACTTAAACTAAAATCATGCCTAAATTAAACAAATCACATACTAAATCAAAATATAATCATACCAAATTAAAATCAATCATAACCAATTAAAGCCAATTATATATTTGACTTCCTAATCTAATAAGATACTTACCAATATAAAATATTTGTATTCCTAAACCAACACCAATTAAATATTACAATTTCTTAAATTAAAATATCTTGTCCCCACTCAATCTTGTGTATGCCTTTCTCACCTCTCCTAATTTGGAAACAAGATCCCTTCCCTTGTAAACCCTAGCCATTCTCTATATAAACAACCCCTAACCAAGGCCATTACTCTCCTTCACACAACACAATTCACACCCAAGCTCTCTCGAAATCTCTCTAGACTCTCTCTACACACCCAAAACAGACAAAAAGAGAAAACACTTCATACACACACGAAGAGAACAAAAGAACCTCAACCATCTCCTCCATAGCCAAATCTACCACAAGTAACCACCCTAATCACCACCGAAACTACAAGCACCAAAACAACCCCTAATCACCACCGAAAATCAGCCCCTCTAAACCTCCATATATCACCGAAAACCACACAAACACAGCAGCCCAAACCCTTAAAAAACAGTAACTTAGAAAACTACATAGATAATCTTAAAAATAATCACTTTTAATTGCACTAAGAACCCACACAACTTGGAATAGTTCTTTGAAAACATTAAAACAGGTAGCCCGTGCAGTGAGCAGCAAAACAGGAGCCGAATAGGAGCAGAACGGAGTTCGAACAATAAGCAAAGCAGCGAAGCAGTGAGCTAGGACGTTGAACCAGCGGACCAGAAAAGTTGCGGAGCTTTACCCCCCTTTCGATCTTCGTGGAACGCGAGTCCGAGAGACGGCTTAAAAGGTTAGACCTGAGGGTATCTTTCACACTTGTTTTCCTTTCCCGCATTATTTATTAAGTAGTTCTTGTATGATTGTAATGTTGAAATGTGTGTTGTGATTTTTGAGTATATAAATATGCATGAATTACGAGATGTAATATGTTGTGGGCATTAGATGAATGAGAGATGTGTCAACTCTCGCGGTATATCGGATGGAAACCCGGACATAAATTTCATAGCCGATTCCGAATGGACGGTAATATGATCTGTACTCGGGCCACAACTCCACGTACCGCTTGAGTAAACGGCACCATCTCTCTTTCGTTGTGTTGCTTTTTGTTTATTTAGTTT
The DNA here is from genome assembly GCA_019454045.1 of Zanthoxylum bungeanum. NCBI lineage: Eukaryota > Viridiplantae > Streptophyta > Magnoliopsida > Sapindales > Rutaceae > Zanthoxylum > Zanthoxylum bungeanum. The sequence continues at coordinate 39,798 of SKCR01049960.1, forward strand.
TCTCTTGAATTCAAAATGTTGTTATTTTTGTATGATTCAACCAAGCGCATGGGCTTAGTGAGTTAGTCCAAAGGTCCTCCATTTGTGAGACAAAGAGCCGAAAAGGCCACCTTCGTGACACTACTTCGCCGCGCCGGTTGATGTATGTTCGGTTGGACGCAAGATACGTTCAATCGAGCATACTTAGTTTGATATTATTATCTTTATTTTCGTATGTATAAGTCAATCGAGCGCATGGGCTTAGTAAGTGTGATGTGAGATCCCCTATGGGGAGGGGCTAAAAGCCCATTTTCCACGATGCTTTGCCGCGCCGGTTGACGTGTGTTCAGATTGGATGTGAGATGTGTTCAATCGGGCATACTTGGTTGATATGATTGGTTCTAGTCTTGTACGTGTGACGTGATGCGCATGGGCTTAGCATGTTGGTCTAAAGGTCCTCTCTTTGAGAGATCAAGAGCCCCAAAAGGTCACCTTTACGGCAGTGCTTCGCCGCGCCCCTTTATTTTCTGTTTATTGCCTTATCATGCATCAGGTCTCATTTCCGTTCGAACGCGTTTACGAACGCTACTCGAACGTGAGCATTCTGTTTCATTTCCGTTCGAACGCGTTTACGAACGCTACTCGAACGTGAGCATTCTGTTTCATTTCCGTTCGAACGCGTTTACGAACGCTACTCGAACGTGAGCATTCTGTTTCATTTCCGTTCGAACGCGTTTACGAACGCTACTCGAACGTGAGCATTCTGTTTCATTTCCGTTCGAACGCGTTTACGAACGCTACACGAACGTGCACACACTGAACTGAGTCTGTCTTATTATATCCATGCATAATTGCCTATTGATTGATCCTTCTTATGTAAATGTGTCAATGTATTACAATTCGTATGCTTATGTCATGATAGTATTTGAGTATTATTTCTTGCGGTATATCGGATGGAAACCCAGACGTAAATTCCGTAGCCGACTCCGAATGGACGGTAGTGCGGTCTGTACTTGGGCTACAATTCCACGTACCATTTGGAAGAGTGCCAATATGTGTGCTTGTATGGTCAATATGTGTGCTTGTGTTTTCTTGAATGTAATATGTAAAATTGTATGTTCGTTGCTATCTCGATATATGTTAAGCATGCAATTCTAAATACGAGATATATGTAAAAATGTACACATAAGTTTTATTTTGCATATGAGAATTTAGAAGCATGATACTCTTGGAAATAAGTGTTACTTAAGCTTAGTTAAATTATTACATGAATCCTTTCATTAAAAGTGACATAAGTAAGGGACCATTCCGAACCCAACGGTTGAGGTCTTCCCTTGCGAGGGGTGAGTGCGGCCTTAAATCTTTGTCCCGGTTCACACCGGGTGGCGACTCCATGTTATGTAATCCTTCCCAAACTAGGCCGCGAGCCTAGGAACGGTGTCGCCCAGGTCCTGTGTCCCACAGTCTGGCGACTCCACTGGGGATATGAGAATTGGCCCCGAAATATTGTCTTGTAATGAGTGGATTTATGTTTTAATTGGCCATGCCTATAGTGGATAAGTGAGGGTTTAATCAAGGGCACTTTGAGGCTAGGTAATGGTTTGGTGTCTTCCTTCATTTACTACCTTTCTAGAAGGAAAAGCTGTGAGGATACCTACATGGCCATCTACTTGTAGCCTTTGTGATGGACTAATTTGGAGGACTCGTTGTTTATTCCTGACAACAAGCGATAAGAGCCTAAGAGGCTTGGGTATTTAAGTGAGCCTCGCTCCACCTTCCCTCTGGGGGATCTACAACGGGAAATCCATTTGACAGTCCATCACACACCATAGCTCATTGGCACGTACCTTAGTGTATAAAAAGGGATACGCTCACTTGGTCGCTTGAACCCTTGAGTGGGGAGACCTAGTTGTGGGCTATCCTTCGCCAGTGAGAGCCTTTGTCCATACTCTTGCAAATCCACCCATAGACTGGTTTATATGGTTAAAGTAGCAATTATTTCCTTGAGTATGTGCTTGTGGACCATCCTCATTTGGATGCAGTTGGACTATTGTCAGAAATGCGGGCTTGCTGGGCCATTTAAACTGGGGCAAGTTTGTACTTATGACTATTAGGCCAAAAGCTTCTGAAATGTTGATGGGCCACTTTGTAAAAAAATATTATGTTATGTTTGCATCATCTTTTATGACTTGTGTTTGGGAACATCGTTGTTTGGATCCATTTGGACCATTTATCATGGGATATGGGCTTGTTGGGCCATTTAAACTGGAACAAGAACACATCTTATGACGATTGGGCCAAAAGGTTTCTAAATAACAATGGGCCATTTTATGATTGTGTTCGGAATTTTATCATTTGGATCTAGTTGGGCTCTTTGCCATAAGACATGAACTCGTTAGGCCATTTAAACTGGGACGGGTTCATTCTTATGACAGTTGTCCCAAAAGCTTCTAAAATGAATGATAACAGGCCGATTTGTTTGAGAATTTATTTGATTTAATATATGTTATATACTTTTTATGCACATCATGCATACATACATCATGTTAACCCTTGTGTTCTGAAAGCCATCATAGATTCCCGTTGGGTTAGAAAAAAAGGAAGACTCACCAAAATACCGAGAACAGACATGAGTGAATCAGATACTGAGGTATCCCGGATAGATCAGTTGGAAAGTGGCTTCGCCAAGATTACTGAACAGTTGCAAGCCTTGACTGTGCCATGACAAATATGGCTGTGCCCCGTGCTGGGGGAAATTCTGAGAATGTAAGGCGCGAGGAGCCTCCGAATGGGTTGGGGGATGATATCCCCGCTTTTGATGATGATAATGCAGAGTATGCAACAGACAGAGTGATTGGGTCTCAGGCCGAGATACAGAAACTCAGGGAGCAGGTTGAATCCGTTACCCGCAAGATGAGGGGTAAGAATGAAGATTTGCTAGACTATGAGACAATGAAGTTTGAGGAGCAGTTGCCAGCGCAGTTTAAGATGCCGGATTTGGCTAAGTTCAATGGGAATGGAGATCCGAGGGTGCATCTCCGTCAGTATGTGTCTGTTATGAGTTCAGTTGGCCTGTCTCAGCGCCAAGTCCAAAAGATGTTTGGGATGTCACTCGAGGGGGCACCTGTGGTTTGGTATCATAGCCTTGAGAAGAAGGTTAAGGAAGATTGGAAGGAACTAGCTGATGCTTTTCTAAAGCAGTATGTTACAGACTTGGAGATTGATTTGTCACTCCGAGATTTGGAGAACACTAAGCAGAAGCCGGAGGAGAGCTTCAAAGAGTATGTAGACCGCTGGAGAGAAGCCAGCTCCTGAAATGCAGACTCGGCCCTCAGAAAGGACCAAATCAAAATGATCATCAAGGGTACTAAGCCCTCAATTTATGGCAAGCTGAGGAGGATGACCTCCATGATTGTGGATTTCCGACAGTTGAGAGAGACTGTTATGGATATTGAAGAAGAGGAGGCTGAAAACAAAAAGTTTTATGGCCAGAATAAAAGAACTTTTGGGGGGCATTTTGAGACCAAGCCCACTACGGCAGAGGTCGCTACCGTCAGAAATAGGCGGTTCTCCAATCTTGGTAGACCTATATCAAGGGTGCTTGAGAAGTTGAAAGGACAAGGACTCCTGAAGCCTTTAGACCCTAGACCAATCCCAAACCCTGTGCCACACTACTTCGACCTGAGCCAATATTGCCACTTCCACCAGCAAAAAGGTCATGACACTGACAATTGCCCCCGCCTTAGGCATGAAATCCAAAACCTCATCGATGCTCACAAAATACCCGACCCAGAGAAAGAACAACCTGACACACACAGAAACCCTCTACCAAACTACCACTTTGTTCCACCACCCACCTACATGATCAACTCTGGCCTACCCGAAACCTTTGTCCTCAAAACCCTCCACCACCAAGCTTATTACATGGATGACAACGAAGGACCATAGGTCAAGAGGAGAAGGCAATGCTGCGAATGATGAAGCTGTTCCTCCTAGTTTATTTGATCTGCATTTTTAATAAAGACATTGGTTTTGTCTACTTGTTCGAACCTTTTTTATGATAATAAAGACGTTCATTTCGCTGAATCTCTTCTGCAACATGAGTATATTTGAGAAAAGCATTAAGCCTTAGTACTATGATACTCAGCGATATTTAGAACTCGGGGAATCCTCAGAATAAGAAAACAGAAAATATGAGATAGCCATTCAGAATAGGGAGGGAATGGGGCAATGAGACTGTCAGGGGAATGAGTTCACCAAGCCGATCAATATGGAAAGAATAAAGCAATACTTTACCCGAGGGAGAGAAAACCGAGCAGTCACCAAGAGAATTGGCAGAAGACCTAACCTAACGGGATAAGAAACTTATGCATGCATGCATACACGTAACATGCTTTGCATTCTTTTGTGTTTGTTTTGTTTTGTATTCACAGGTTTTGAAGCAGAGAAAATAGAGAAAACGGTAAAGACAAGCCAATCAGAAACAGCACAGCAGTATCAGCCTGGGGGCGAGGCCCATATAAGTATCAATCAGGGACAAGGACCCTCAGCTCAAAATGGGAACAAGACCCACGGGAACAAAACCCAACACTCAACAAATCAGGGAACAAGACCCTCAGCTCAAAATGGAACAGACCCACGGGAACAAAACCCAACACTCAACAAATCAGGGAACAAGACCCTCAGCTCAAAATGGGAACAAGACCCACGGAACAAAACCCAACACTCAACAATTCAGGGAACAAGACCCTCAGCTCAAAATGGGAACAAGACCCACGGGAACAAAATCCACCACTGAACAATTCGGGGAACAAGACCCTCAGCTCAAAATGGGAACAAAACCAACACTCAACAAATCAGGGAACAAGACCCTCAGCTCAAAATGGGAACAAGACCCACGGGAACAAAACCCAACACTCAACAAATCAGGGAACAAGACCCTCAGCTCAAAATGGGAACAAGACCCACGGGAACAAAACCAACACTCAACAAATCAGGGAACAAGACCCTCAGCTCAAAATGGGAACAAGACCCACGGAACAAAACCCAACACTCAACAAATCACAGGGAACAAGACCCTCAGCTCAAAATGGGAACAAGACCCACGGGAACAAAACCCGACACTCAACAATTCAGGGAACAAGACCCTCAGCTCAAAATGGGAACAAGACCCACGGACAAAATCCACCACTGAACAATTCGGGGAACAAGACCCTCAGCTCAAAATGGGAACAAAACCCACGGGAACAAAACCCAACACTCAACAATTCAGGGAACAAGACCCTCAGCTCACTTCGGGAATGAACCAGGGGTCGCAGCACCTCACCACCAAATCAACGCGAACTCAACACATGGTAAGTCAAGTGACAGCTGGCGAGCCAGGTAAGTAGAAATGCATTGCATAACTTTGATAGGATTGTCACTGTTGCACATTACACAAGTCCCATCAAAGTGGGGGCGACTGTAGGCACTGCATTTTTACACATACACCTGATGAGGAGTCTTATTTGGAGACAACTACCTTTTGAGTCACGGTTGCCGCGGGAAACGGATATCGGAAGGGGAAATTCAGAATAAACAAGCTCACTGTCTTCGTTGGTGCTGCGTTCGTTACTTCGTTCGAACGGGAAACAGATTGCGGCGTTCGTCGTGTAGCGTTCGAGGGAGCGTTCGAACGGTGTCGGTAATTCTGGTTTTGCTGCTAGCCTCACACCCAGCCCATTTAGCTCCCCAAAGCCCATAAAACACATCCCAAATTAAAATAAATAAAATTAAATTAAATATTAAACATTAAATAAAACATTTAAATCATTTACCAATTAAAATAAACATTACCAACTTAAACTAAAATCATGCCTAAATTAAACAAATCACATACTAAATCAAAATATAATCATACCAAATTAAAATCAATCATAACCAATTAAAGCCAATCATATATTTGACTTCCTAATCTAATAAGATACTTACCAATATAAAATATTTGTATTCCTAAACCAACACCAATTAAATATTACAACTTCTTAAATTAAAATATCTTGTCCCCCCTCAATCTTGTGTATGCCTTTCTCACCTCTCCTAATTTGGAAACAAGATCCCTTCCCTTGTAAACCCTAGCCATTCTCTATATAAACAACCCCTAACCAAGGCCATTCCTCTCCTTCACACAACACAATTCACACCCAAGCTCTCTCGAAATCTCTCTAGACTCTCTCTACACACCCAAAACAGACAAAAAGAGAAAACACTTCATACACACACGAAGAGAACAAAAGAACCTCAACCATCTCCTCCATAGCCAAATCTACCACAAGTAACCACCCTAATCACCACCGAAACTACAAGCACCAAAAACAACCCCTAATCACCACCGAAAATCACCCCTCTAACCTCCATATATCACCGAAAACCACACAAACACAGCAGCCCAAATCCTTAAAAAACAGTAACTTAAAAACTACATAGATAATCTTAAAAATAATCACTTTTAATTGCACTAAGAACCCACACAACTTGGAATAGTTCTTTGAAAACATGAAAACAGGTAGCCCGTGCAGTGAGCAGCAAAACAGGAGCCGAATAGGAGCAGAACGGAGTTCGAACAATAAGCAAAGCAGCGAAGCAGTGAGCTAGGACGTTGAACCAGCGGACCAGAAAAGTTGCGGAGCTTTACCCCCCTTTCGATCTTCGTGGAACGTGAGTCCGAGAGACGGCTTAAAAGGTTAGACCTGAGGGTATCTTTCACACTTGTTTTCCTTTCCCGCATTATTTATTAAGTATTCTTGTATGATTGTAATGTTGAAATGTGTGTTGTGATTTTTGAGTATATAAATATGCATGAATTACGAGATGTAATATGTTGTGGGCATTAGATGAATGAGAGATGTGTCAACTCTCGCGGTATATCGGATGGAAACCCGGACATAAATTTCATAGCCGATTCCGAATGGACGGTAATATGATCTGTACTCGGGCCACAACTCCACGTACCGCTTGAGTAAACGGCACCATCTCTCTTTCGTTGTGTTGCTTTTTGTTTATTTAGTTTTCTCTTGAATTCAAAATGTTGTTTATTTTTGTATGATTCAACCAAGCGCATGGGCTTAGTGAGTTAGTCCAAAGGTCCTCCATTTGTGAGACAAAGAGCCGAAAAGGCCACCTTCGTGACACTACTTCGCCGCGCCGGTTGATGTATGTTCGGTTGGACGCAAGATACGTTCAATCGAGCATACTTAGTTTGATATTATTATCTTTATTTTCGTATGTATAAGTCAATCGAGCGCATGGGCTTAGTAAGTGTGATGTGAGATCCCCTATGGGGAGGGGCTAAAAGCCCTCTTTTCCACGATGCTTTGCCGCGCCGGTTGACGTGTGTTCAGATTGGATGTGAGATGTGTTCAATCGGGCATACTTGGTTGATATGATTGGTTCTAGTCTTGTACGTGTGACGTGATGCGCATGGGCTTAGCATGTTGGTCTAAAGGTCCTCTCTTTGAGAGATCAAGAGCCCCAAAAGGTCACCTTTACGGCAGTGCTCGCCGCGCCCCTTTATTTTCTGTTTATTGCCTTATCATGCATCAGGTCTCATTTCCGTTCGAACGCGCGTTACGAACGCTACTCGAACGTGAGCATTCTGTTTCATTTCCGTTCGAACGCGTTTACGAACGCTACTCGAACGTGAGCATTCTGTTTCATTTCCGTTCGAACGCGTTTACGAACGCTACTCGAACGTGAGCATTCTGTTTCATTTCCGTTCGAACGCGTTTACGAACGCTACTCGAACGTGAGCATTCTGTTTCATTTCCGTTCGAACGCGTTTACGAACGCTACACGAACGTGCACACACTGAACTGAGTCTGTCTTATTATATCCATGCATAATTGCCTATTGATTGATCTTTCTTATGCAAATGTGTCAATGTGTTACAATTCGTATGCTTATGTCATGATAATATTTGAGTATTATTTCTTGCGGTATATCGGATGGAAACCCAGACGTAAATTCCGTAGCCGACTCCGAATGGACGGTAGTGCGGTCTGTACTTGGGCTACAATTCCACGTACCGTTTGGAAGAGTGCCAATATGTGTGCTTGTATGGTCAATATGTGTGTGCTTGTGTTTTCTTATGTAATATGTAAAATTGTATGTTCGTTGCTATCTTGATATATGTTAAGCATGCAATTTAAATACGAGATATATGTAAAAATGTACACATAAGTTTTATTTTGCATATGAGAATTTAGAAGCATGATACTCTTGGAAATAAGTGTTACTTAAGCTTAGTTAAATTATTACATGAATCCTTCATTACAAGTGACATAAGTAAGGGACCATTCCGAACCCAACGGTTTGAGGTCTTCCCTTGCGAGGGGTGAGTGCGGCCTTAAATCTTTGTCCGGGTCACACCGGGTGGTGGCGACTCCATGTTATGTAATCCTTCCCAAACTAGGCCGCGAGCCTAGGAACGGCGTCGCCCAGGTCCTGTGTTCCCACACACGTGTCAGTAGTTCGAAAACCGTTTATTACTGTCAATATATCCAGGGATCTCTTGGGCGTTCCCAAAGATTCACCAATGACATTTGACTCGAACAGAATTAATTGGTTAATTTATGAGAGAGAAATTAATCGGGATTATTAATTACGGCCAAGGCAAGAATTTATCTGGGATTAATTCGTCTAGAAGAGAGAACGCGATTAATTTGGAATTAATCGAAAAAGTAAATTTAATAGTTAAATGGATTTACTATTTAATTTATTTAATTTGGGCTAAAATAATATATCAGATATATTAATTGAAATTGGATTTCAACACGGAATTAAAATTGGATTTTAATTCAAGCGAACGAATTAATTTGAAATTAATTCGTAAGCGACTTTCATAATAATTTTGCTAGGCATTATTATTTAATTAAATTGGATTTAATTACGTCGCGACGAAAAATTTGTTTAATCGGATTAAACGAACCCGGGCCCAAAGTGTGTTGTGTAAGCCAACTAGAATTTGGAATTCAAAATTGGGTGGGACCTACAACTCACATCACTTGTCAAATTGTGATGGTGGTAGTTGGCAATAGTGATTGGATTACTTAAACACACAACAGCCTAAAATCAAGTCAACTTTTGGAAAGTTACTATTCATTCTCTCTCCTTGTGTTGGCCAAACCTTGCTCCCTCTCTTCTTGAATTTTGTTGCAAAAATTCACCTTAGATAGCACTTTGGGAGTCATTTTTAGGTGATAGGGAAACTCACCCATGAGTTTGGAATTCAATTTAAAGCTTGGAGCTTCCATCATCCAAATAAAGTTTTAATTTTTCAAAGTCGATTAATGTAAGCATTCCGCAACTTATCTTGATAAATTCACACACAAATCATTGTTTAGAGACCTTAGGCATGTGTAGGACACTAACATTTAAAACTTTCATAAATCACTGTATCATCTTTTTTTTATGACGATTTATGACGCATAAATGTCATAAATCTTTGATTTTATGACATATGTGTCATTAAAAATTAATTTATGACAAATATGGCATTAAATTATGACATATTAATGTCATAGTGACATAAGAATTGAGACACATTATATGATGTGATCATATAAGACTGGACCCAGATAGAAATGGTTTCTTATAATATCCGTTAAATAAAAAAGTTCATTTCAATATACTAGATGGTCATATATAATTTGATCTGAATTCTGAGTGTATTGCAAACTCTTGAATGACAGGTTATGTCATTTGATTTACAAAGGTGAAGTTGATGAAGAAGAAATCTCGACCAATAGCTACATACTTTGGGGACATGATTTAGTGTGTGACTGAGGATAGATTTGGAGTTCACTCTTTCTTACGAGAAGTAGATGAGTATATTCCTTACGGGTTGATTTGGTACATGAAGGATTAGAGCGCTCAAGTCTTTCTATTACGAATAGATAAATTAATATTCATAATAGTTATTAATAAATCGTTCATTAGAGAATCAATGGTACTTAAGGTAAAAATAATTAGAGAGGTATAACGAATATTTTGACCCGGCTCTAATTATGAGATACTCATGATAGGTCAATATGTATGTAATGATTATATTGATGGATACCGACGTAGTTCGACTTATATTATATATCTACAGTGACGAGAATGTAACTTTAGGATTTTAGTGGAATAACATAAAGTTGATAGTTCAGAATATTTAAATAACTAGTTTAATTAATATTCCGAGATTATTGGAGCTCAAAACTATATGTCCATTTGGTCTCAGTGCTAGTTCGATATACTGTAGAAAATTAAATATAATTGGATAGTCCAATTAGAAACTCACATGCATTATAATTATTAATATGATTAATAATTAATGTCACACTTGAAATTTAATATAAATTTTTCTTATATAAATGATTATGAGATGATGATTTAATGATATAAGAATTTATAAATATTAAATTATATTATATTTTAATGTTAATTTCAAAATTGATAAGTTTTTTTTGAAAATTTGTATTTTAAAAACCATTCATTTGAATTTGGTTGTTACAACATCTTATTTAGTAACATATTAAATGCCATTATGATGATATTTATCATCAAAATTTTAGTGTTGCAATTTTCCTAGGGTTGATCGAATATTGCATAGGGTTTGGGAGTTGTTTTATAATTTTGTTGTAAACTTGACAACTCTAAAACCCTAATTATAAAAGAAAAATATGTTTTCTTTTATGTGCAATTCCTTTTTTGAATAACTCTAGCCACCTTATTATTTGGTTCTCTCTCAAGTTGTTGAAAGAAAAGAAAAATAAGAAATTTGTGCGTGACTCATGATCTCTAAAAAAGTTTAGGGATTATATTATGAGTGAAAACCACGCTTCTTTTTGTTGGTAACGAACCCTAATACCATCTTATGGCATCACGTATGAAGAGGTAGGATGCTTTTGCATTTGCAATTGATCATGCACATTGAAAGCATTTTGCAAACGCACACGATCGATAAAGCATTTTGCAAATTGACTT
>SKCR01049961.1:0-48901 GCA_019454045.1 Zanthoxylum bungeanum
TTCTAAACTTTAAGCTTTAGCACTTGTATTTTTCTCTCAACTCTCTTCTTTGTAATCTTTTGGCTTAGCATAAATTGAAGAAAATTTGAAAAATGAAAAGCTTATATACCTAGGGTTGCCGAATAAATGGGGAAAAATGGAAAATTGATTTTGTAATTTTTAATCCAAATGAAAGGTAGCAAAATCCAATTTTTCCACATTTTCCATAAAGTAAATAACAAGTGCACCAATTACATTAAGCCATATATAGCCATTAATGATAAAGATAAATTTATTCAATTATTATAATTATTTAACAATTAAATAATTAGATAATTACGTAATACAAATATCTAAACACATGTATCATATTTACTTTAAATATTCCATAATACATATATTTGGAACATGTGTCAAATACTTTATTTGACAATTAATTAATGTGTATTTAATAAAATCAAGTATTTAATCCAAATACACACTAACTAGAAAATGGCCGAATAACCCTTTAAGCATGTATCTTTTCGTTTAACCGTTAAACGATTTATAAATAATCAGTATTATTTATAAAAGTTACCCTAGTGCTCTACGAGTATATTTCATTAGTGAGACTCTCTAAATTCAGGCATATCCGTCACGAAATCTAATTTCGTGTCCATAATCTACCCACCTGTAAATTATAACGACCACGGATAAACTCGTTGAATCATACAGGTCGAGGTCATCGCATACGTATAATCCCTCCATCATAAGTATTCGGATTATTCCAGAGATATAGATATTAACGTCAAATCTCTATAGAAATAATCTCGTCGATGTTTCTAATAACGATCTCTTAATAACACTTAGAACTTACTTACAGTGTACCACGGGCCCATTGATTAAATATATTGCTAATTCTAAAAAGAATACCTATGCTCTGTACACAAAACTGACGAATCCTATTTTGACACACACAGAATATCATGATGATCAGTCCACACTTAATGAACAGGCGGAGGTCTGACCTAAATAGGTCGGTGACGTGACTGCCATCAAAGTATGGAGGATACCACATATATCCACAGTGGTATCTCAAGTCAAATAATCACTATGCTACTCAACCCGAGAAGATTCTTATTGACGTTGGTGTACCATCTATTAAGAATCTTCGGTGAATCGTACAATGTTTATCCAATATAAACTCCTATATGTCTATACGAGTCTCAAGACTCATGGTTTATTGAGAAACCATTGGAATCCAAGATTCTAGTATACGACATGTATTGGTCTCAGTGGATTTACTTAACTGACCAAGTAATGTAAACCTTGACTCGGAACAATATAAGAATGACAATGTTATGATACAACTCAATATCAGTTGCGACGCTTTTGCAACTGTATAATAGCTAATCATTCTAAGGTCATTTATGTCTTACTATCTAATAAAAGAAGTCATATTATAGAAACTGTTTATTTTATTCATAATAAAAATATTTACACAAGTATTTATGACTGGTGCTAACACACACGTATAACGCAAGCGCACGTATCGTTCAAGTAGTATAAAAATATCGATCCCACGAGGACTTAATTCCTAGTGTTGTTATTAATTATTGATACTATTTATTTACAAGTATCTAACTATAGGGAGAAGAGAATTGATTTCTTTTGGCTGGTTGAATGTGGTTTTGCAAAATAAAATAAAAACAGAATCAAAAGAAAATACTAAGAAAATAAAAGAAGAGACTCAAGGATCTAGGGTCGTGACTCCACACAATATTATTATAAAGATGAATTGATTCTCTTATCTATGTGTAATAAATTAATTTGCTAACCTGGAACACGAAAATATGCAAAAGCCTCTGTCGATGGTCAGACGCAAATACCCAGTATAACCCAATTGAACCATATGTCTATGTCAACCACATTACCTGGATTCATTAAGATTAAGTTCCAATTATGGCTACCCCCGCCCGACAGGTATATGTCTATCCTGTAAGGAAATCTATTAAAGGGTTATCTATCCTCAAGGAAGATCGTGGGCTATTGAATCTAAGGCTGAAACCTAAAATCCCTATGTCTAGTTCATTTTAAGTTTACCACATCAATCTTATCGGTGATCAGACAACAAGAAGCATTAAGCTTAAGACTCAATAAACAAACTAAAGAATTACCTATAAAAAGAAAATCAATTATTAAGTGTGGATATTGTGTTTCATCACTTCCCTAGAATAAAAATAAAATGTTGGGGTTAGAGGATCCACATTTAATATTTCTTATCTATGAATCTCATTTAAAACCAGCCATATAGGCGGTAATCCATTTAGTCCAACTACACCAGCCATATAAGCGGTAATTATCTGTCACATAAAGACCAGCCATATAGGCGGTAAAGTAATTTATATTTAACCCGACCATATAGGCGGTAATAAAGTCTGACATTAATTAATCCGGTTAAATTATAATTTATAAATTATAATTAAGTGAGATTTACCTAGATAATTATATTAAATGTTTCACCTTTTACCCCAGCGGAAATTTAACTACAAAACATAAAGTAAATAAATAAAAAGCTGTAATAAAAACTAAAAATAAAAATACATAATTTTATTATTATAAAACTAGATGCTTCCTATGAAATGAGGGAAAAAATCCCAAGGAAATCACACCAAATAAAGTGGTGAAGGCCTGAATTTATAGACATTTTCTGGAATCGGCGTCGCGAAGCCAACTTCCTTCTTGCGTCGCGACGCTGGCTCTGTTGACTTGGACCACGCGTGTTCTGTCGGAAGAATCTGGTGATGACACGTGTCACACGGTGAAGGTGGTGCAATGAGAAGTCGACACGTGGCACACGGTGATTGGCTAAGCATTCGGTCCAATGAAAAGTTGACACGTGGCAAGCGCTTAGGATCGGTCAAATGAGAGGTCGACATGTGGCAACATGTGATTTGTCCAATATTCGGTCCAATGAGAGATTGACACGTGGCACGCGCTTGCTTTGGTCCAATGAGATTTCGACACGTGGGAGACGGTGCATTTTAGCAGATCTTCTGTGATGATGGTACGTGGCACTGCGCACATTAGCAAGGTCGGCGCACGTTAGCATCCGGCGCATTTTAGCAAATTTCTTCTGACTGGTCCACTTGTCTAGCGCAAGCTAGCAGGTGGCGCACGTTAGACGTCGCGACGCATAAGGCTTGCGCGTCGCGACGCGGCCAAATTACAAAAATACCCTTTTCGTCCTTTTTCACTGTTTTGGCCCCAAATTGCTTCCAATGTTTTCCAAACTTTATTTATATGCAAAATAACAATAAAACACTTCAAAACATTTACAAAACCCGAGAAACTATACAAAATATTAGGTTAAATGAGTGGGAAATAGTGTTATAATTACCACTCATCACACCCCCAAACCTAACATTTTGCTAGTCCTCGAGCAAAACATAAAATAACACAAAAATAAAATTAACTAAGCCACTTTCGTAGGGATCACGGTTGCATTTAGCGTATGCAACAAGCCTTTAAACCCCTAGGTGTCCCTAGTGGACGAGTTGTAGTCTCGTGAGGGTTTACAGCAATGATACCCACAAACATTTTACAAAAGTAAAAAGGTAGTGAAACTAATGCACACAAAAGCAAAAAGAAAAGATAATAAATATATAAATATCGTCCTCAGAGAATATTCAGCATCAAAGTTAGAGGAACCTTCAAAATGCATATTCCAACTAAAATCTTTTCTTTTGAACAACATATCTAAATCAGACTCAAAATGTGTGTGTGAATAGTCCAATAAACAGCTTCGACTCTAAGTTGTCAACTTAGTGATTTCGTCTCAATTCTCAGTAGTTAATGGGTCAAACCAATCTGAGTATCTAAAGTTGTTCTGTTTACTATAATCATCACAGGTGAGGTATGTGATTTTTCTGATTTTTCTAATTTTTTTCTTTGATTTTTCTCTATTTTTTATTTATATACAATATCTTCCATCTATGTAACGAGCTTTGGGCCGGTGGCTCCCAAACCAGTTGGCTTTAGGGCACCAGGTGTTAAGACACCCCTATGGACTTAATTACTCACACTTCAGATATATATATTTTTGCAGCATCTTTGATCCATTTAGCGAGCTTTGGGCCAGTGACTCCCAAACCAGTTGGTTTTAGGGCACTAGATGTTAAAACACCCTTACAGACTTAATAACTCGGATCTCAGACGTCTTTTTTTTTTTTTACATACCTCACATCACAAATAATTGTAGACAGAAACAGGAACTCAGTCAAACGGTCATTCATCAACCACCGATTATTTTAACTAGTCACTTTGTTAATTCCTTATTATCTAACTGTTTACAAAACTATTTTCTTAAGTGTTCACAAGTCTGACCTAGATATGAAATTCAAATTAGGGATAAAAGTGTAATTAGCATTTATCTTTTCCTAAAACTTTTTAGCTAAACAAACAATCAAATCATCGGACTTTTTTTTTTCGGGTTTTTCGATTTTAAAAACACACAACCATGTAAAATACGAAAAAAAATAAAATTACTGAAATCAAACACACGAAAAATTTTAACAGAATTTTTGGAAAAAATTTAAAAATAGACCCATACCCCCAAACCTAAACTTAGCATTGTCCCTAATGCGTTACAAAATATAAATAGAAAGAAGGGAACAATAGTACCTGAGTTCAATCGTCGACCTCCTCGTCATCGCTGTCCTCTGGTGGATCTGGAAACTGTGGAACAGTGATATGCAAGTCTCGCGCCATTTGTTGAAACGCCTGACCAATTGCAATATTATAATCAGTAAGATAGTTCACACGCTCCTCCAATCGATCCATTCGTTCTGAATAAGAGCGAGGCCGTGATGATCTTTGTTGTGGCTGAAATGGTTGTTGTTGTTGCGGTGCGGAAGAAGATTCTCCAGCTTGAGCTTGTCTCTCTGTTCGTAACTGCTGGATGATTCTGGATGTAATTGCTGATGTGGGTTACGTCAATTCTTCTCAAGGCTCAAGAGGAATTCTAGCATGTGTGCAAAGTGATGAAATCAAATAATAGTAAAACAAGCTAGCCTGTGTTGACCTTGCAGCCCATGTGATATTTGTTGAGATCAGCTGTCCAACATCAATAGTAAGGCCCTCCAGAATGCAATATAACAGGATCATGTGTTCCTTTGTGACATAAATAATGTGTGATCCTGGTAACAATGATCGGTCACAAAATGGAACCACTCATTTGCTTCAGGTTTGAGTAGTCTTGAACTTATCTTCTGGTGTTCCCCATTGCTACTCAATACCCAAGCCGCATTAGGAACACACAATGTTTCTGTTAAATGTATAATATCAATCTCTTCATTAACTGCAGAGTACTCATCAGCTTCCATATCAGGTAATCCATAGAATCTGTTAATTGTAGTAGGATCAAATGCTACCTGTTGACCTCTAACCATTGCCACATACGCACGATGCTCATAAGCATTAGCGTAAAACTCCCTCACAATAGCTGCATAGGCTGGGTGAGGCTGCTGATAAAGCTTTCGCCAGTGCCGATCTGTGATAATCCTGTCAATATCTGGAAATAACCCTGAGTTGATATCAAATCCTCTCTCCATAATGTGGTGTTTCCGGGTTATTCCGTCCTCATATCTCTTCTCCGCAGCGGCTGATACGAATTTAAAATCATCGAAAGTAGGTGTGGCAGAAGTCGATATCTTGGATCGTTTCAGCGGCATTTTCACAGAATTTTCTGCAGAGTCTCCCCTAAAATCTCAGAGTTTCCCACAATACACCCTAAAACTATCAACACACAAATCCCAACTTCGCCCCCAAAATTATAAATCAATCCAATATACTTCCAACACTTCCAATGCCCAACAAATCAGATCCATCACTTCCAATTCCTCACAAATTATCAAATTAATTTCTTCAAATTTTAATGTTAATTTTAACATTCGGACCTGTGCTTCTTTGGTTTTGGGCTCGGCAGTGGGTGGCTTTGTTGCTTGGTGGAATCGGCAAGGGGGGCTCGGTCTCGGCATAGGGGGTGGTTCTGACTGAGATGGGTCTCGGTTTCTGGTTTCGATTGGGAATCAGTAAGGCTCGGTGGCTGTTGGTGGCTCACGGCAGATCTTGGTTTCGGCAGTGGTAGATCTCGGCTTTGGCAGTGGTAGATCTTGGTGTTTGGTGGTGATGCTCGATAGTGGTTTCTCGGTCGTGGGATTGGAGGCTTGGTTGTATCTCGACAGTAGGTGTCTCAGATCGATGTGGGCTATCTGTGGTTGATTCGGCTCGGCAAGGGTGGGTTCTAGGTTCGACTGTACAAGGCTCGGCAGTGGCTCGGTTTCTGTCAAGGTAGTGGCTCGGTGATGGCTGTACAAGTGCTGATTTTGCGGTGTTGAGAGAAAATGGTGAAATGTTGAAGGAGGAGGAGTGAGATCTGTGTGTGGTGGCTGCTGGTTTTTGACCTATTACCGAACTCACGTCTCGACGCCAAATTGCTTATTACGTCGCGACGCTCGGTTTTTTTTTTTGCAAAACCAAGTCTTTCGACGGATAAATCCACTAGGACGCGTCTCAAGAGCTGACTCCTTATTCGGCCGTCTCTTCTGGATTGACTTTACATCTTCGTGATTTTGTCAAATTTTTATTTTGTGAAAATCCCGCTTGCACTGGCTTGCTTTGTCCTGAAAAATTCCGTTTTTATTTTTCCTGCAAAACTAACACACAAAATTAAAAAGTTCACACAAAATATGAAAACAAATTACAACAAATTGCATGGGTTGCCTCCCTGCTAGCGTTAAATTTTTCGTCTTCAGCCAGACGTGACTGAAATCCATATGTCAAGGAGGTTTTAGCGTTGTTTTGGATGTCCGATTAAAGACAATCCCGTGAGCGTTGCTTTTGAAGGGTCTCTTCCAACGGTAAAGTGGCAAAAAGAATTTTGTCTCATTTAGTGCTTGTGCCACCTTTTTATCTTTGTTGCTCTAGTGGTTCCTGAAAAGAAAGAAATAAAATCATGAGGTCTCGTATGGTGCTTGACTTGGAATGGAAGTTCCATTCTGTCAAGCTTCTGGGTGATGTCTTTGATTTGTACTCCCCGATACAGCGATGTTTCTCCTGAATGATCTGGATCTTTATTAAGGTCAGACATTTGCTCCTCCATTTGCTCTGTTTATTGCTCCACCTTTTCTTCACATATGTATTTGAAAATTTCTGCATTCAGCTCTTCATCTGTCATCTGTGAAATACATGCTTCAAAATTGTCAACCTGAGGATGAAAATATGTGTCAGATTTTAGGTTTTCATCATCTGATCTGGGTGAAATGATTGGCTCAGGTAGATCTTCTTCAAACATTTGTGCAATGGATGCTCCAAGATCTTCATTTTGAGGATACAGAATTCCATCCTCAAGTGTTGATGCAGTTGGTACAAACAGCTCAGTTTCATCATCGTCAGAGTCAGAATAATAAAAATCAAATCGAGACTTTGCCGGTTCGAGCTCCTGAACGGATACCTCTGGTTGTTGATACTGCTCAGCCTCTTCCTCTATTGAAGTGTCATTGTGAACTGATTGGTACTCGAAGGTTTCATCAGTGTCATCTGAAACTGGTTCTTGAGGTATGTAGCTCTGTTTTTCTGTTAATTGTCTCGTCTGATCTGTCAATCTCTGAATGAATTCTGATTGTCTCTGAATACTTTCGAATTGATTTTGGCATGTTTCAAGCATTGTATCCAGCTTTTCATCTTGTTTCTTGAACCAATCTTTAAGCATGTCAACCATCTGATCTTTCTCTGATGGTTCTGGTTGTTGATGAAGATCGAAGGTAGATGGTGGATGAGATGGAAAATATGACGGTTCTTCGTACCTTGAATGATTCTGATATTTCTACCACTCTGAAAAGTATATGCATTGATCGCTCGAGTGGTTACCATCACAAATCACACATCTCCCCATTTCGTTCTGATGAGCAAATGTAGTATTGCTTGGTTCTGGCATCCAGTGATAGTCATTGGGCTGGACAACAGGCCTCAGAAAACCGGACTGTTGCTCCCAGATGTGGGGTGTATCTTCTTGTAAGGCTCGTAATCTTTCAATCTCCCAGTAGTGTTCCATTTTTCAACCACCTGAAATAAAAGAAAGAAATAAAAATTACAGATAAAAATAAAGAAAATTAGATACAAGTAAATTGGATAGCTTCAAAATTAATAACTCAAGAAAAAATAAGTCCCCGGCAACGGCGCCAAAAACTTGACCGGTGCTAACACACACGTATAACGCAAGCGCACGTATCGTTCAAGTAGTATAAAAATATCGATCCCACGAGGACTTAATTCCTAGTGTTGTTATTAATTATTGATACTATTTATTTACAAGTATCTAACTATAGGGAGAAGAGAATTGATTGCTTTTGGTTGGTTGAATGTGGTTTTGCAAAATAAAATAAAAACAGACTCAAAAGAAAATACTACAGAAAATAAAAGAAGAGACTCAAGGATCTAGGGTCGTGACTCCACACAATAGTATTATAAAGATGAATTGATTCTCTTACCTTTGTGTAATAAATTAATTTGCTAACCTGGAACACGAAAATATGCAAAAGCCTTTGTCGATGGTCAGACGCAAATACCCAGTATAACCCAATTGAACCATATGTCTATGTCAACCAAATTACCTGGATTCATTAAGATTAAGTTCCAATTATGGCTACCCCCGCCCGACAGGTATATGTCTATCCTGTAAGGAAATCTATTAAAGGGTTATATATCCTCAAGGAAGATCGTGGGCTATTGAATCTAAGGCTGAAACCTAAAATCTCTATGTCTAATTCATTTTAAGTTTACCACATCAATCTTATTGGTGATCAGACAACAAGATGTTGGACAATTATGACCCACAGCGTCACTATTTGTACAGATCATGGTATTGTTGTACAAATTAACTATGTGACAAAGGAGATTGCACTCTTATCATTTGTGATTAGATCACCTAGATGTATAAATGATAGGAGGTCCTTGTGATTTCTTCCTGGACGGAGAATGATATGAGACAGTATCAATCCACGTAGGATAAATCATTAAATATCCCTAGTCAGAGTATTATCGAGATTGGACATCGATAAATACGTAAAAGACTAGTATTACACATTTTCCCGTTGTGAGGGCACAACGGCATAGTTCTCATATATTTGGGTATAGGATACTCATGCAAGTGTAATAGGAGGTTGTGTTTTACCGATGGTACGGGAAACAGCTTCGCTCTGGATAGACCCCATCGGAATTCCATTGGTAGTATGACTATGTGTCTATGGAAGTCCGAAATCAGGGTAGGTGTATTTGGTCTTAACCTGAGACTTGCACCGCTAATACTTGCGACAATCAATATACTTTGGTTGAGGTCGTCCAGGGCTTTAACAGGTTCTGTGTACGCCAATATTGGGTATATTGTGAATCTTAGTGTGTTGGGTGTGATGTCAAGATGGAAGTGTCACTCCAGTCATATGGAGATGATGGTCACGTAGGATACGGGACTGGTTCTCTTAAATGTTGCAGCTATCGGGATAAAATGACAAGGTCAGGTTTATCCGATTATAGAGACTAGTCAACAGACATTCGACATGTGCTTCGTACGGGGCAGACACAATTCCATCCCCAGGCCTAGCACGTGATCATCTGATATTAGACAGAAATACGTAATACCACGTATACTACGCCTGATACAGATCCTTTATTCCTGTAAGGATATTTCCGGAGAATTTGGTAGGCATTGCGCTTTGCTAGAGGCCAACCTTGTCTTGTAAATCGGTATAAACGTAGTACGAGGTACTTACGTGTTTGGATAGTCCGACGACCAAATTTACTGCCAACATATCCGGGGATCTCATGGGTCGCTTCCCAAAGATTCACCGATGACGTATAACTCGCACTCTAAATTAATCTGAGATTAATTAGAAGAGAGAGAGAGAAAATTAATCTGGGATTAATTACGGAGATATTTTATCTGGGATAAAATATCATTAAAGAGAGATAACGATTAATTTGGAATTAATCGAGAAATTAATATATTGATATATTAAACAAAATTGGATTTCGACGCGAAATTAAAATTAGATTTTAATTCGGGCGAACGAATTAATTTAGAATTAATTCGTCAGCGACGTGAATAGTGATTTCGCTAGACGTAATCATTTAATTAAGACGCAACGGAAAATTTGTTAATTTGGAATTAGCGAACCCGAGCCCAAGATTATTTGCGAGCGCATTCGCATTTCGAATTCGAGTGCGGCACGCAAGTCAAATCAAGCGTCAAATCGCTAGTCGCATCAAGCGTCAAATCACATGTCACTTTGAGTAATGTGACACTTGATTGATTGATGTGATTGAGTGATGGTAGTTGTTAGAGTTGTTGGAATGCATTTACCATTTGACTTTTTGAAAGGCAAATAAATGGTAAATCATTAATTTATTTTTGGAAAAATATATAAGTGTATTAGATACACTTTTCAACCTAATTCAACACATTTCTCTCTTCCTCTTTCTCCCTCTTCTCACGCCTAAACCAGTAGCATTTTTCTTCTATTTTGTCGAGCAGTGAGGGAAGCTTGGAGTGGGATTTTGTGGCAAAATCTCAAGTGCTAGCACACTTACGAGACATGCGAAGGTGATAGGGAAGTCCACCCATGAGCCGGGGACCATTCGACGAAGCATGGAGATTGACGAAGGACTCAAACGAAGGCCAAACCAGTGAGCATAAACAGCCCACTGCCGAACCAGTGAGGAGCAGATTTTTGAAGTTTTGTTGCCTCCGCGTCGCTCAACCGATCGATGTGAGTATTCTGCAACTTCTTCGATTTATATTCGCAATTGATTCATGCTTATTATTGATCTTGGGACCTTAATATAAACCAACAATGGCATCTAGAGCAAGGTTTGAGCATGAAAAAGTTTAGGGTTAAAATTTTGGCAAATTGATTTTGAGCATGAATTTGTGAAATTAGATGAATGAATATGCTTAAATGTGTTTGAATTGAAATTTGATTGGATCAATTTCAAGAAAATTGGTTTGGAACAATTTTCCCCAAAATTGGAAGGCTTGGCCGAATGGTGCCCAATTTGTTCTTGGTATTTTTTTTGATTTTTAATTCATTGGATGAGTTAGATCAATTAGGATGTTGATTTAATATCGATTGTGGGATTAATTGGATTGAAACCAAATCAGATATAAAATCCCATCCTTGGCCGAGACATGTATCATGTGATATGGGTTTGATTTTAATCAATTTGTGTTGGACACTAATTGATGTAGATGAGCATGATTATTGGCCTAATTTGTGTTTTGGAAATAATGATTTGGGTGATTAATTATGTTAATGCACTTTAGTTAATTAAATGTGAAATTGGAATTTTTTGTGTTTAATTAATTGGCCTTAAAATTGGATTTGGGCCTTTAAAGTTGTTAATGGGCTTATTGGGCTTTGTTGTACAAAGTAGGGTTTAGGCAAAATTGGTTGGATCCAATTGGGCCCCAAACCGCTTCCATAAAGCCCAAATGTGACTTAATGGACCTTTAAAGTTTAATTGGGCCTAATGGGCCAAGATTGATTTCTAGGCTTATGGGGTAACTCTCGGATTAGACTTTGGTTATTCGGTTTGACCCGAGTTGACCAAAAGTCCACTCCTTAAGAAATTAATTAAAAGCCCATTGGACTTTAATTAAATTGACGTTGGACATTAAATCGGGCATTGAGACCCGTTGAGATTAAATTTGGAATTTAAGTCGTAAAAGTTCATTATTAAAGTGTGATATTTAATTTGGAATTAAATATGCGAATTAGAATTGAATGCATATTAAATTGGATTTAATGATGTAGTTTAATTTAATTCGAGAATTCGTACTTTGAGTATTTATTCGCAAAATTGAGTTTGACTCGAGCAAAATCAAATCGTTGTTTGAACATTGGATGATCACTAATTATCAGATTAATTAATTTGATTATATTGATTGATAACATGCTTGTGTGAATACATGGTTGTGATACATGAATAATGTATATCGGATGGATATTAGATGGGTGGGACAATTTTAGAAATTGTTGTAATAAATTTGATTTATTAATTGGACATGCGTGTCCAGCCTTATTACCTCTCATTTCTTTGTATTTTCTTCTCACCTATTCCCCTCAATGTAAATGAGGTTTTTTTAGAAGTGTAGTGTAACGGGTAGAAGTAATACATATGCTAGCGGGAGAGAGAAATGGAGAGATTTGATCTAGGATCATTATGTAAAGTATCCATCCGTATATCATTATTATTTTTTCATATGCACTTTATTATGTGTTTAGAATGCATGTTTAAGGGTGTATGATGATGAGACCTTAACAAAGATAATAAATTGGTTGTCAATTTGAACGTGAAAAACCCTCGCAAAATATTAAGCGTTTTTCCTTCCATTGAGTGATTCTCACTCAAGATCCGAGACTGGCATTGGCTTGTTGGCCAAAGTCAAGGCCTTTGTCCGTCGAGGATGTGTTTGAATCACGAAGGCTTTGTTACATATTGGTGTCTTGTCCAAGTTGTGGTTTGTTGGCCAAAGTCAAGACCACTTCTTGTCCATCGACATTGATTACGAAGCTTTCCATGGTCAATGGGTCGCGCTTGACTGGGATCACTAAGTTTGTTGTGCCAAAACCAAGGCTTAGTTGGTTCAGAGGAAAAAGGTTAGGTAATACATTGGATGTATTGGCATATATAAGATATATGTTTCGGACTTGGATTTCCCCTACCGGATCTAGGAATTGGATTGGATCCAATCGATCTTAGAGATCTACCTAGTTAATTATCATACAATTTGTTGGCCAAAGTTAAGATTGTGTGATATTTAACGGGATCCTAGCCCACTAGGAAACGCGGTTTCCCGAGTACTCGACAGAGGGTTAGAGGCTCGCCGAAAAATAGTGGGAGGCAAGAATTGAATTTGCAATATTGGTTTAATAACTTGCCATACGCGCTCGAACAAATATCAATTCGTCAAAGAAATTAAATGTTAGTTGGACTAATATTTAAATGTTGTTTTAATAAATAGTTGGACTATATTCAAACTATTCATTTATAGTTGATTTTATAATTGGATTATAGTAATCAATATAATTGATTTTAATCTATTAAATTATAGTTGATTAAATAGTTGGACTATTGTAATCATTATAATAAATAGTACCTTAATCGTTGATTAAATAGTTGGACTATTAAAATCAAGATAATAATTGAAAGATTGACGTTTAATACATAATCCTAGAGAAAATGTATTTAAATGGTTTAATTTTCAAATTGGGAATAATTTCAGGATAGTCATGGAAAATAATAAGTTACTTTATTTGATAAAATATCATATTATGCCTAAGCTCGGAGTTAAGCAAATAGTAGAGCATAATCTTTGGAAGATTTATGTGATGATTGTTAGGTTTTTTTTTTTTTTTGGGTGAATAAGAGTAACGCAGCGGAAACGGTATTTCAAAACTTTTTCAAAATACCGAGTAGATTATTCAATATCTAATATGAATAATCTATACGGATTTCACCTAAACCCAAAATCAATTACTCATTTGTATGATCTAATCAGATAAAGTAATAATCCGACGACTTTAGGTCCGACCACATTAGTGCCGACCACATTAGTGCCGACCATATTAGTGCCGACCATATGGGTAGCGACCACATTAGGTCCGACCAGACGAGGTCCGACCACATAAGTGCCGACCACATTAAGTCCGACCAGACGAGGTCCACCACATAAGTGCCGACCACATTAAGTCCGACCAGACGAGGTCCGACCACATAAGTGTCGACCACATTAGGTCCGACTAGACGAGGTCCAACCACATAAGTGCCGACCACATTAGGTCCGACCACATAAGTGCCGACCACAGTCAAACAGAAGAGTATTTTACATGCATCATATACAAATCCAAATACTCAACATAAATGAAAAGCCAAAAGGTGGTACAAGGTCAGAAACTTGAAACCAACACTTAAATCAAGTTTCTAAAACACCATTTTGTAGTCTCACCATAATGAAATAACTATAGAACAATTCTAGGTTATCTAAGAGTGGGTTAATAACTCTAGAATGGCAACTAATTTCTTAAACCATCAATAGAATGCTTATTAACTCATTAGTAACATTCTATGATCTTTATACATGCTCAACCCTTTCCAAAAACTTCCATTCTCCAAAAATACATAGAATAAAGAATAGAAAAACATAAGAACATCACAAGATGAAGACCACAACAAGAGGAACATTTTTCTCTCTAATGGCAAGTTGGAAATACTTACTAAATTCCAAGCTTTTCCTTGTTTTTGCTTTTCTTTCTCTCAAGCTTCTATGTCTTCTTTCAATGGAGTTTTAGGTAAAGTGTGAAAGGTTGTTAAACCCTAAATGAAACAAAACAATATACTTGCTCATATTTTGCCTTGGCCGAAAATTGCCTAAGGAAATAAACAAGAAATTTGTTTTAATTTCATTTGAATCTCAACTTACAACTTGATTAAATGATCATTACAATTTAATGATAAATTCAACCAAGTCAACAATTTCAACTTAGCCATTTAAAACAAATATCATAACTTTAAAATATCTATACTTTAATTAATTTAATCATTTAACAATTAAATAATCAATTAATTAATTAAATACAAATACATTAAATATATGTATAATATTCACATTAAATATTAAATACATATATTCATTTATGATATTAGTCAAAAAACTCATTTTGACAATTAATTAATGTGTATTTGAATTAATCAAGAATTAAAGACAAATACACACAAATTAAGGAAATGACTATCGGGTCCCATCACATGTATTTTGCGTTTAACCTTTAAACGACTTTATAAATAATCAATATTATTTATATAAGAGTTGCCCTAGTGCTCTACGAGTATATTTCATTAGTGAGACTCTCTAGATTCATGCATATCCGTCACAAAATCCAATTTTGTGTCCATAATTTATCCACCCGTAAATTATGACGATCACGAATATTCTTGCTGAATCATACAGGTCGAGGTCATGGCAAATGTATAATTCCTCCGTCACAGGTATCCGGATAAATCCCAGAGATATAGATGTAAACGTCAAATCTCTATAAGGATTATCCAGTCGACTATTCTATTAGCAATCTCTAAAAGAATGTTTAGAACTTGCTTCTAAACTTTACCACGGGCCCATGGTTTTATCTGATTGCTAATCATGTGGACTATCTATGCTCTGGTACACAGAACTGACGGATCCTATCTTGATACACATAGGACACCCTGAGGATCTATCTACACCCAATGAACAGGCGGAGGTCTGATCTAAATAGATCGGTGACGTGACTGCCATCTAAGTGTAGAAGATGTCTCATGTGCCCACAATGGCATCTCAAGTCTAAGAATCACAAGTGTTACTCAACCCGACAAGATTCTTATTGACGTTGGTGTACCATCCATTAAGAATCTTCGGTGAGTCATTCAGTGTTTATCCGCTATAAACACCTACACGTCTATACTAGTCTCCAAGACTAATGGTTCATTGAGAAACCATTGGAATCATATATTCCAGTATACGACATGTACCGGTCTCAACGGGTTTACTTCACTGACCAAGTAGTGTAAACCTTGACCAGGAACTGTCTGAGAATGACAACGTCATGATACTTCTCAATGTCCGTTGCGACGCTTTTGCAACTGTATCATGACTAATCATTCTAGGGTCATTACATCTTTACCATATAGAAAGATAGATTATATTATAGAAACTGCATATATTATTCATAATAATAATGTTTTACAGAAGTATTCAAGAGAAATACAACCGGGAATTGGCGCTCTGAGCACCAACCCCAACAAAATCTCCCACTTTCTCTAGTGCCAATATCGATTGTATCTAATACCTATCGACTCCACGTGTTTATCAAACAACTTCGGAGGTATGGCCTTCGTCAGCGGGTCTGCTACATTATCTTCACTCGGTACCTTGCACACGACAATATCCCCTCGCGACACGATCTCTCGAATGATGTGGTACTTGCGTTCCACATGTTTCGACTTCTGATGCGCCATCGGTTCCTTTGCTTGCGCAATGGCTCCAGTATTATCACAGATATAACGGAATCGCATTCTCGATACTTGGGACAACTCCCAATTCCGTGATAAAGTTCTTTATCCACACAGCCTCTTTTGCAGCTTCAGAAGCTGCAATATATTCCGCCTCAGTGGTGGAATCAGCTGTCTATCCCTGTTTGGAACTCTTCAAAAAAACTGCACCTCCGTTAAGGGTAAAGACAAAACCAGATGTAGACTTTCTATCATCGGGGTCCGATTGGAAATCGGAGTCTGTATACCCATTAACTTGCAGTTCGTTTCCTCCATAGATAATCAACTTATCCTTAGTACCTTTAAGATACTTCAGGATATGTTTGATGGCCATCCAATGGTCATTACCTGGATTTGACTGATATCGACTAGTTATGCTAACAACGAAACTAATATCAGGCCTCGTACATAACATGGCATACATTATGCTACCCAAACACGAAGCATAAGGTTGGTTAGACATTCTAACCTTCTCATCTTCTGTTTGTGGACACACATCTTTTAGAAAGATGAATCCCATGTCTGAACGGTATGTTTGCTGTTTACAGTTACCAAAACTATCGTTCCAAGATCTTATCTACGTACGTTGATTGGGATAACCCAATCAGCCTCCTTTGTCTATCTCTATAGTTTTATCCCTAAAAATAGGAAGCTTCTCCCAGGTCCTTCATGGAGAAATTCTTACAGAGGTACGCTTTCACGCTTTGCAACATACCTAAATCATTCCCAATGATTAGGAATGTCATCAACATATAGGACTAAAAATACGACCATGCTCCCACTGGCCTTCTGATACACACAGGATTCTTCCGAATTCTTGAGAAAACCAGACGATCTAATAATCTCATCGAATCGAAGATTCCAACTTCGTGAAGCTTGTTTAAGTCCATAAATGGACTTCTTAAGCTTACATACCATACCCGAGGTTTCGCTGGACGCGAAACCTTCCGGCTGTTCCATATAGATTTCTTCATCAAGAAATCCATTTAGAAAAGCCGTTTTGACATCCATTTGCCAAATCTCGTAGTCATGATACGCAGCTATAGAAAGCAAAATCCGGATAGACTTAAGCATTGCTACCGGTGAAAAAGTTTCATCGTAGTCGACGCCAGGTCGCTGCGTGTAACCTTTTGCTACCAGTCGGGCCTTGTAAGTTTCAACCTTACCGTCAGGCCCGCGCTTCCTCTTGTAAACCCATTTACAACCGATATGAACAATTCCTTCGGGAAGCGGAATCAAGTCCCAAACTTGATTTTCATGCATTGAGTCAATCTCGGATTTCATGGCACTTTGCCATTTCACGGAGTCGATGTCCAACATCGATTCTCTATAGGTGAAAGGATCAGTCTCTTCAACTAAGAGAACATCCAGACTCTTTTCTTGTATCAAATACAAGCGTTCAGGAGGTCTAGATACCCTTTCCGACCTACGGAGTGTGTGTGTTGAAGGTCCTTCATCTACTTGAACTTCAGGTTCCTCCATTGGTTCGTTGTTTTCAGGTTGGACTTCATCAAGCTCAACCTGTCTATGATTACCACCTTCTGACAAAAATTCTACTTCTAGAAATTTTGCGAAGCGAGCTACGAACACATTTCGATGCTCGGTATCATAGAACAGATATCCCCTCGTATTCGAAGGATATCCGACAAACCTAAACTTTTGCCCTCGAGGCGAAAGCTTATCTTGCTGAGTCACCCTGACATAGGCAGGACAACCCCAACCTTAATATAATTAAGATTTGGTCTCCTACCGAACCATATCTGATACGGTGTCGTAGGAACAGCCTTTGAAGGAATCTTATTCAAAAGATGTGCGGCTGTTAAGAGAGAGTAGCCCCATAGATAATAGGGCAAATCTGTGAAACTCAACATCGATCGGACCATATCCAATAAAGTCCGATTTCTCCTTTCAGATACACCATTGTGCTGTGGTGTACCTGGAGGAGTATATTGAGCGAGAATCCCATTCTCCTTCATATAATCCATGAACTCACCACTCATATATTCGCCGCCTCGATCTGATCGAAGGCATTTAATATATTTACCAGTTTGTTTTTCTACTTCATTTCGGAACTCTTTGAACTTTTCAAAAGTTTCCGATTTATGTCGCATCAAATACACATAACCGTACCGTGACAAATCATCGGTAAAGGTAACGAAGTACGAATAACCACTGTGAGCAGTTTGACTTAGTGGACCACATACATCAGAATGTACGAGTTCCAGTAAGTTAGTGGTGCGGTCCAACACCAGAAAATGAGGCTTTGGTCATCTTACCCTGAATACAGATTCACAAGTTGGATAGGATTCAATGGTAAGATCTGATATCAAACCATTCCTAACCAATTGGGTAAGGCGTTTAACGCCAATGTGACCAAGTCTCATATGCCAAAGTTCAGTATTATTAATTACAGGTAAACTACGTTTATTAACTCCAGTATTTAATATATCTTTTGAAGTTTGCAATGTATAATGACCATGCTGGTTTGGACAACTAAGGATCTGAATATTATTTTTATCATATAAATACAAAGAACTATTCTTAATATTAATACAAAAGCCTTCTGTATCCAATACAAAAAGTGATATAATATTAGCGACACATCCCGGTACAAAATGACAGTCATATAACAAAAGTGTCCCATTCGGCAATGAGATCTCGCATACTCCCACTGCAACTGCATCCAAAGAGTCTCCACTCCCGAATCGCAACTGCATCTCTCCATGCTTCAGTTTCCTACTTTCCTTCAGCACCTGCAACGAATTGCAAATGTGAATGGGACAAGCAGAATCTAAAATCCAGCTGGATGTAACGGCTTCACAAGCCAAAGATAAATCAATAACTGGAAAAATAAAAGTACCTGATGTAGAAGCTCTGTCTCTCCTCACTTGGGCAATGTAATCAGGACAGTTCCTTTTCCAGTGCCCAGTTTTGCCGCAGTGATGGCATTTGTCTTCAGAAGCCCTTTTGGGCTTTCCATCTTCGCCTGTTGTTGAGGACCAAAAGCCTTCTTCTTCTTCTTGCCTTTCTTGTTCTTTCCCTTGGACCATCCTTGGGAAGAAGCCGAAAGAGAAGTTGTTCTAGGAGGGCGAGTCGGTACTCCCTTCTTAAGGTCCTCTTCTGCAGTGAGCAACATCCTATGTAGCTCCTGGTAGGTACAGACAGTCCGTGCATGTTGAAGTACATCACAAACTGGCGAAACAAAACTGGTAGTGAACCAAGAATGACACTCCTACCGAGAATGTCATTCAAGATCAGATTATGTTGCCTCAATTGATCGATCAAATCGATCATCTGAAGAACATGTGGGCTTACACTCTGCCCCTCATCCAGACGCGCATGGAACAGTTCCATGGCGACTTTGTGAACAATCACTTGTTCTTGGTTCTCAAACGATTGTCTCAATCGCGTCATCATACTATAGGAATCTAGCATACCATAGTACTGTTGCTTGAGTTTCGGAGAGAGTGAACTAAGGATGTATGATTTAACCCTTAAATCATCATCTTTCCAAGTTTCAAAAACTTGGCGTTCCTCCTCCGAAGCATCCGCACCCAGCAAGGGGCAACGGACCCTCAAGAACATAACCCAGTTTTTCGGAATCGAGGACAATCCTCAAGTCCAATTCCCAGTCTGCAAAGTTCTCAGCGCCTTTCAGTTTGTTCGCATCAAGCATACGCGCAAACTGATTTGTGGATTGTGCCGCCATCGCCAATCTATCATGTAGATCACGAAAAACGGTTAGCAGAAATTAAGCAGTTTCATATAATATCAAAAGCATAAACTAGATCATGGAATTTAATCTAATATGCCCTCCCACTAAATCATGCAATACTGTAATCCCAAAACAGAATACAAATATTTAATAATTAAATTAAATAATATAGTGAAAAGTGGATCCCGTGAATATATTTCGGCTCACAGCAGAGGCACGGTCTCGCCTACGTATATTCATCAGGTAGACAACTCATTTGTCGATCATTCACTAATGACTCCTAAGTACCCGGTCCTGGCCGTTTCTCGTTGTCGCTGCGAAGGCAGGCCCACAAGGAGACGTACCAAGGTTAAACTCGTCAATGATAAACTCAAGTTACTTACGTAATCCTGACAGCTAGGGCACGTTCAGAATTCCGCTTTTACTTGAATTTATCTAGTATCTGATACATCCGGTATAAATAAATTTTATCGGCTACATCCTCACAGCAGAGGCACGGTCTCGGATGTAGTCACAAAGAAGTATTCATAATCCGTATTGACAAGACGAACCATATAACATGCATCAAATACATAATTACATTCAAACCTTATTAATTAGGGATTTCCGCTAAGTGTCATACACCCTAAATCTAATCAAATTAGATTACAATAAGCATGAATAAAGTCAAGAAAAACATGATTAAACATTGATTCGATGATGGCTAATCATTTTTGGTGGCCTAGAATCAGACTCGCTATGATACCATTTTGTTAGGTTTTTTTTTTTTGGGGGTGAATCAGAGTAACGCAGCGAAAACGGTATTTCAAACTTTTTCAAAATACCGAGTAGATTATTCAATATCTAATATGAATAATCTATCGGATTTCACCTAAACCCAAAATCAATTACTCATTTGTATGATCTAATCAGATAAAGTAATAATTCGACCAATTTAGGTCCGACCACATTAGTGCCGACCAATTAGTACGACCACATTAGTGCCGACCATATGGGTAGCGACCACATTAGGTCCGACCAGACGAGGTCCGACCACATAAGTGCCGACCACATTAAGTCCGACCAGACGAGGTCCGACCACATAAGTGCCGACCACATTAGGTCCGACCAGACGAGGTCCGACCACATAAGTGCCGACCACATTAGGTCCGACCAGACGAGGTCCGACCACATAATGCCGACCACATTAGGTCCGACCAGACGAGGTCCGACCACATAAATGCCGACCACAGTCAAACAAAGAGTATTTTACATGCATCATATACAAATCCAAATACTCAACATAAATGAAAAGCCAAAATGTGGTACAAGGTCAGAAACTTGAAACCAACACTTAAATCAAGTTTCTAAAACACCATTTTGTAGTCTCACAATAATGAAATAACTATAGAAAAATTCTAGGTTATCTAAGAGTGGGTTGATAACTCTAGAATGGCAACTAATTTCTTAAACCATCAATAGAATGCTTTTAACTCATTAGTAACATTCTATGATCTTTATACATGCTCAACCCTTTCCAAAAACTTCCATTCTCCAAAAATACATAGAATAAAGAATAGAAAAACATAAGAATATCACAAGATGAAGACCACAAAAGAGGAACATTTTTCTCTCTAATGGCAAGTTGGAAATACTACTAAATTCCAAGCTTTTCCTTGTTTTGGCTTTTCTTTCTCTCAAGCTTCTATGTCTTCTTTCAATGGAGTTTTAGGTAAAGTGTGAAAGGTTGTTAAACCTAAATGAAACAAAACAATATATACTTGCTCACATTTTGCCTTGGCCGAAAATGCCTAAGGAAATAAACAAGAAATTGTTTTAATTTCATTTGAATTTCAACTTACAACTTGATTAAATGATCATTACAATTTAATGATAAATTCAACCAAGTCAACAATTTCAACTTAGCCATTTAAAACAAATATCATAACTTTAAAAATCTATACTTTAATTAATTTAATCATTTAACAATTAAATAATCAATTAATTAATTAAATACAAATACATTAAATATATGTATAATATTCACATTAAATATTAAATACATATATTCATTTATGATATTAGTCAAAAAACTCATTTTGACAATTAATTAATGTGTATTTGAATTAATCAAGAATTAAAGACAAATACACAAAAATAAGGAAATGACTATCGGGTCCCCTCACATGTATTTTGCGTTTAACCTTTAAACGACTTTATAAATAATCAATATTATTTATATAAGAGTTGCCTTAGTGCTCTACGAGTATATTTTAATTAGTGAGACTCTCTAGATTCAGGCATATCCGTCACGAAATCCAATTTTGTGTCCATAATTTATCCACCCGTAAATTATGACGATCACGAATATTCTTGCTGAATCATACAGGTCGAGGTCATGGCAAATGTATAATTCCTCTGTCACAGGTATCCGGATAAATCCCAGAGATATAGATGTAAACGTCAAATCTCTATAAGGATTATCCAGTCGACTATTCTATTAGCATCTCTAAAAAAATGTTTAGAACTTGCTTCTAAACTTTACCACGGGCCCATGGTTTTATCTGATTGCTAATCATGTGGACTACCTATGCTCTGGTACACAGAACTGACAGATCATATTAATACACATAGGACACCCTGAGGATCTATCTACACCCAATGAACAGGCGGAGGTCTGATCTAAATAGATCGGTGACGTGACTGCCATCTAAAGTTTAGAAGATGTCTCATGTGCCCACAATGGCATCTCAAGTCTAAGAATCACAAGTGCTACTCAACCCGACAAGATTCTTATTGACGTTGGTGTACCATCCATTAAGAATCTTCGGTGAGTCATTCAGTGTTTATCCGCTATAAACACCTACACGTCTATACTAGTCTCCAAGACTAATGGTTCATTGAGAAACCATTGGAATCATATATTCCAGTATACGACATGTACCAGTCTCAACGGGTTTACTTCACTGACCAAGTAGTGTAAACCTTGACCAGGAACTGTCTGAGAATGACAACGTCATGATACTTCTCAATGTCCGTTGCGACGCTTTTGCAACTGTATCATGACTAATCATTCTAGGGTCATTACATCTTTACCATATAGAAAGATAGACTATATTATAGAAACTGCATATATTATTCATAATAATAATGTTTTACAGAAGTATTCAACAGAAATACAAACGGGAATTGGCGCTCTGAGCACCAACCCCAACAATGATAACTTTAGTGCTTAATCCATTAAGCTTGTCGCAGTAGACTCCTTAATTTCTGAATCAGAACTAAGGATTAGATCCTAAAAGTATGATAATGAAATTGAAGGATCTTCATAAATCTATGATTAGATTTTAGAAGTACTAAATTGCAATAAATAATTCTTGGAGAATTAATGACTATTCTCAAGGAGACAAAGTCAAAGTTTGCAATTAGGCAAGTAGCACAAGGCGCACCTTACTTCGATATTCTATAAACCCGAGGCTTGGCCAAAGGCTTCTGGATATGAAAAGGGCAAAGGTAAATCATTATAATCTTCTAGGAAGATAAAGGACATATCCCAAAATGTCTGCCTTAATTGTGGCAAACGGGATCGCGGAAGCGTGACTGCCGTTTGGAAAAAGCAGACATGAAGGAATCGAAGACGAGCAAGGCTCCGACTTCAAATATGTTTGTCAACATTTGTTCACAACTAGTATTAAAATTAGATTTTAAATACTTAGTGTGGTACATATATGTATTGATGTTCAGAATCTGTTTTGAACAGGATGCTGACTTCCATTGAGATAAATTTGCGAATATGGAAACGAGACGAAAGTCGCTGTTTTAACCGTAGATACCTAAGTTTAGGAACTACCTTCGGGTATGTACCTAAATTGGAAACTGTTATAATGTAACTAGTTTGACTAGAACATTATCTCTATATCAGTGTTTAACCCGATGCGGGTGAACCTTTATATTCTAGAACACTAAAGTGTTTTATTATATAAAGATGATATTGAGATAAACACATTAGATGTGAATAACATAATTTATATTTTGAATATAAATAAATCTCAAATATAAACATGACAAACAAACAGCTCAAACTGATTTGATCAGAAGAAACTGATGTGGCATTGTTGTCTGGGACACAATTAAACAAGAATCGTATATCCACACTTTTAAAGAGTGGATACTCGGAAAAATTTGATTCAATCAAATAAAGTCTACGAATCTAGTTTATTGGGCAAAGTGCCTAAAACAATGTTTACTTGGTAAAAGTGCAAATGCCACCGACCTGTAAGCCCTAGTTCATAGTGAAGCAAGTGGGCCCATGTCTAGCTAGGTTAGATGTGGATATGAATATTTTGTGACCTATACGGATGTGGCATCGCATTATGGTTATGTGTTTCTTTTGAAACACAAATCGGAAACTTTCAGTTTCGACACGAAATAGACAAACAGATCGGCTATAGTAGTATACCGTCACGGTAAGACCGTAATGGAAAATACTTAAGCAGTAAGTTTCTAAAATACTTGAAAGAATATAGTATTCTTTCAATGAGGACTCCTCCCGGAACACATCAACTGACGGTGTGTCCGAACAGGATAAACCGAATTTTGTTAGACATGATAAGGTTAATCATGAGTCGCTATGAGCTACCATTTCCTTCAACGGATAAGCTTTAAACAGGGCAAGAACTTATTTTGAATAAGGTTCCATAAAAATCTGTTTGACAGATATCATATTAGATATGAACAGGAAGGAAACCGGGTTTCACATTCCTGAGTATTTGGGTATGCTGGGCATACGTTTGGGTGATACCAAACTAAAACCCAATTTGATAAGTGCCAATTGTAGGTTATCCTAGGGATACCAAAGTATAGTACTTATTCAACTCACAAGAGAACAATTTAATTGTTGCTCACCATGCGATTTTCCTAAGAGGAATACCGATATGCAGTGGTAAGTGGGAGGATAGTAAAACTCGATGAAAATCGGAGTAATACTATTCCAGGCATCGAATCCTAATGGAATACAAAATAGTTCATCAAGGATGAAACTATTACCATTAATCTTCGAATACACAAGAACCCGTAGGTCGGAAAGAGTCAGAAAACAACCTGGGGTATGGGTTTCTGATCTCACCTCATAAAGATGTTTATCTTATTGAGGTATACCAACTGACTACATATGAGGAAGTGATACAAGGTATCGACTCCCTATTATGGCAAAGTGCCATATAATCCGAAATGGATCCATGTATATCAACTATGTTTGGATACTAGTTGATGTACCGCAAGGCATTGTGCCTACTGGTACTATATAAGTCTTCAAGGAAGACATACATGGATGGCAACATACCAACGTATAAAGCTAGGCTTTTAGCAGAAAGATATCGTTATCAACATTGTGTTGACTACGATTCAACCTTTTACCTGTTGCCACGGTAAATCCATTTAGATAATGCTTGCAAAAGCTGCATGTTTCATTTATGAAATATGTCAGCTTAACGGGAAAATCGATTTCCTAAAATGAAACCTTTTGGAGGATGTTTACAACATCATGTCGGTTTTGTCGTACTAAAACTAGCAAACAAGGTTTGTGGGTTATTCGATCCATGTTTGGATTGAAGCAAGCATATGTTCTTAGAATTTTCGTTTTGATGTGATCATAATGGTTTATGATTTAATTCAAAACGAAATGATTCTTGTGTATATAAGGAGGTTAGTGGGAGTGCACTGACAGTGGTTGTCCTTAATAAATAATGATAATATGTCATTTCTTGGAAATGATATTCCCATAATAACAATCGGTGAAAGCTTGGCTTTCAGAAAAACGCTCCGAGAACTCGTACATTGAAAAATGTACGTGACCTAGTGTCTCATACGCTTTGAGCATATGAAGTCACAAACAGGCCAATCCAAGTGATAGTCACTGCATTGATGTTAAGAACATCCGTTAGTATCTTAGAGAACTAAGGATGCTGTCTTAAACTATGGAGATGGAGAACTTGAAGTGACTGGGATCACTGAAGCAAGTTTCCTAACCGATAAAACGACTACAAGTTGCAAACGGTACTACAAAGTTTGAATAACGGAACAGTGAGCTGGAAATCTTCCAAGCAAGATACTGTTACCGAATAAACAACAAATGCGGGTTATTGATGCAGCTTAGGCGGCAATAGAAGCCTTCTAGTCGATAATAAATCTAATTAGATTAGATTTATAGTTCTGTAGCAACTGAGCTAGGCGTCAGCACAGGCTAAAGAATTAATGGTCTCATCAACGATCCAGATACATACTTCGATATTCATCTGATTCGTTCCGATCATACATCGCGGCGATGTGATGATCGAATAAATCGCATCAGATGATAATCAGGCAAATCCGCTGACGAAAGCTTTTCTCAGCAGTTTGAGCCAACCGTACATAGTTCGGGTGTTAAGCACTCGAGTGACTGGCTATAGGCCAAGTGGGAGATTGTTGGACAATTATAACCCATAGCGTCACTATTTGTACAGATCACAGTGTTGTTGTTCAAATTAACTATGTGACAAAGGAGATTGCACTCTTATCATTTGTGATTAGATCACCTAGATGTATAAATGATAGGAGGTCCTTGTGATTTGTTCCTGGACGGAGAATGATATGAGACAGTATCAGTCCACGTAGGATAAATCATTAAATATCCTTAGTCCGAGTATTATCGAGATTGGACATCGATAAATACGTCAAAGACTAGTATTACACTTGTGCGTGTTGTGAGGACACAACGGAATAGTTCTCATATATTTGGGTATAGGATACTCATGCAAGTGTAATAGGAGGTTGTGTTTTACCGATGGTACGGGAAACAGCTTTACTCTGGATTGACCCCCTCGGAATTCCATTGGTAGTATGACTATGTGTCTATGGAAGTCCGAAATCAGGGTAGGTGTATTTGGTCTTAACCTGAGACTTGCACCGCTAATACTTGCGACAATCAATATACTTTGGTTGAGGTCGTCCAGGGCTTTAACAGGTTATGTGTACGCCAATACTAGGTTTATTGAGAATCGTAGTGTGTTGGGTGTGATGTCAAGATGGAAGTGTCACTCCAGTCATATGGAGATGATGGTCACGTAAGATACGGGACTGGTTCTCTTAAATGTTGTAGCTATCGGGATAAAATGACAAGGTCAGGTTTATCCGATTATATAGACTAGTCACCAGACATCCGACATGTGCTTCGTACGGGGCAGACACAATTCCAGCCCCAGGCCTAGCACGTGATCATCCGATACTGGACAGAAATACGTAATACCATGTATACTAAGCATGATACAGATCCTTTATTCCTGTAAGGATATTTCTGGAGATTTGGTAGGCATGGCGCTTTGCTAGAGGCCAACATTGTCTTGTAAATCGGTATAAACGTAGTACGAGGTACTTACGTGTTCAGATAGTCCAACGACCGAATTTACTGCCAACATATCTGGGGATCTCATGGGTCGCTTCCCAAAGATTCACCGATGACGTATAACTCGCACTCTAAATTAATCTGGGATTAATTAGAAGAGAGAGAGAAAATTAATCTGGGATTAATTACTGAGATATTTTATCTGGGATAAAATATCATTAAAGAGAGATAACGATTAATTGGGAATTGATCGAGAAATTAATATATTTGATATATTAAACGAAATTGGATTTCAACGCGGAATTAAAATTAGATTTTATTTCTGGCTAACGAATTAATTTAGAATTAATTCGTTAGCGACGTGAATAGTGATTTCGCTAGGCGTAATCATTTAATTACGACGCAACGAAAAATTCATTAATTTAGAATTAGCGAACCCGAGCCCGAGATTATTTGCGAGCGCATTCGCATTTCGAATTCGAGTGCGGCACGCAAGTCAAATCAAGCGTCAAATCGCTAGTCGCATCAAGCGTCAAATCACATGTCACTTTGAGTGATGTGACACTTGATTGATTGATGTGATTGAGTGATGGTAGTTGTTAGAGTTGTTGGAATGCATTTACCATTTGACTTTTTGAACGGCAAAAAATGGTAAATCATTAATTTATTTTTGGAAAAATATATAAGTGTATTAGATACACTTTTCAACCTAATTCAACACATTTCTCTCTTCCTCTTTTCTCCCTCTTCTCATGCCTAAACCAGTAGCATTTTTCTTCTGTTTGCCGAGCAGTGAGGGAAGCTTGGAGTAGGATTTTGGTGGCAAAATCTCAAGTGCTAGCACACTTATGAGACATGCGAAGGTGATAGGAAAGTCCACCCATAAGTCGGGGACTATTTGACGAAGCTTGGCTTGACAAGGACTCAAACGAAGGCCAAACCAGTGAGTACAAACAGCCCACTGCCGAACCAGTGAGGAGCAGATTTTTGAAGTTTTGTTGCCTCTGCGTCGCTCAACCGATCGATGTGAGTATTCCGCAACTTCTTCGATTTGTATTCGCACTTGATTCATGCTTATTATTGATCTTGAGACCTTAATAGAAACCAACACAAGAAGTTTTAAGCTTAAGACTCAATAAACAAACTAAAGAATTACCCATAAAAAGAAAATCAATTATTAAGTGTGGATATTGTGTTTCATCACTTCCCTAGAATAAAAATAAAATGATGGGGTTAGAGGATCCACATTTAATATTTCTTATCTAGGAATCTCACTTATTATAAAATATAATTTATTTTCTATTCTGCTTTCTCAGGAATTAATAATATTAAACATTTAAAACCAGCCATATAGGCGGTAATCCATTTAGTCCAACTAAACCAGCCATATAGGCGGTAATTATCTGTCATATAAAGACCAGCCATATAGGCGGTAAAGTAATTTATATTTAACCCGACCATATAGGCGATAATAAAGTCTGACATTAATTAATCCGGTTAAATTATAATTTATAAATTATAGTTAAGTGAGATTTACCTAGATAATTATATTAAATGTTTCACCTTTTACCCCCAGCGGAAATTTAACTACAAAACATAAGTAAATAAATAAAAAGCTGTAATAAAAACTAAAAATAAAAATACATAATTTTATTACTACAAAACTAGATGCTTCCTATGAAATCAGGGAAAAAATCCCAAGGAAAGCACACCAAATGAAGTGGTGAAGGCCTGAATTTATAGGCATTTTCTGGAATCGGCGTCGCGACGCCAACTTCCTTCTTGCGTCGCGACGCTGGCTCTGTTGACTTGGACCACGCGTGTTCTGTCGGCAGAATCTGGTGATGACACGTGTCACGTGGTGAAGGTGGTGCAATGAGAAGTCGACACGTGGCACACGGTGATTGGCTGAGCATTCGGTCCAATGAAAAGTTGACACGTGGCACGCGCTTAGGATCGGTCAAATGAGAGGTCGACACGTGGCAACATGTGATTTGTCCAATGAGAGATTGACACGTGGCACGCGCTTGCTTTGGTCCAATGAGATTTCGACACGTGGCAGCCGGTGTATTTTAGCAGATCTTCTGTGATGATGACACGTGGCACGGCGCACGTTAGCAAGGTCGGCGCACGTTAGCTTCCGGCGCATTTTAGAAAATTTCTTCTGACTGGTCCACGTGTCTGGCGCAAGTTAGCAGGTGGCGCACGTTAGACGTCACGACGCATAAGGCTTGCGCGTCGCGACGCAGCCAAATTATAAAAATGCCCTTTTCGTCCTTTTTCACTGTTTTTGCCCCAAATTGCTTTCAATGCTTTCCAAACTTTATTTATCTGCAAAATAATAATAAAACACATCAAAACGTTCACAAAACCCGAGAATCTATACAAAAATATTAGGTTAAATGAGTGGGAAATAGTGATATAATTACCACTTATCAATTTACAAGGAAATACAAGAGAAATTGGTGCTCAGAGCACCAACCCTAACATGTAAGCTCGTCGACTATAACCCAAATAGCATCATGACCCCATTTGGGTCTTTGACAAGCCTAACATGAATCCATGGTGATGAAATGAGGCACGGTGAGCCTAAAAATAAGACAAATGAAGAAATCCCTATTTTAGATGATGATAAAGATATAACTGAGTATACTACAGGCAAGATAGCTAGCTTCCGAGCTGAACTCCAGAAACTGAAAGAACAAATGGAGTCGGTTTCCTAAAAGATGAAGGGAAAGTATGAAGACCTTTTGGATTATGATGCTATGGCATTTGAAGAACAACTGCATTATCAATTCATGATGCCAGAAATGGTGATGATCAATGGTAACATAGATCCGAAGGTACATCTTCGCCAATACGTATTGCTGATGAGTTCTATTGGTCTGTCCAAAGTGCCAAGTTCATAAAATATTTGGGATGTCGCTCGAAGGAGAACTTGTAATATGATACCATTGCCTAAAGAATAAGGTGAAAGATGATTGGAGGGCTTTGGCAGAGGCATTTTAAAATCCATATGTCACAGATATGGAAAATCGACATGTCACTTCGTGATTTAGAGAATAGCAAGTTGAAAGATGAGGAGAATTTCAAGGAATACGTTGACTGCGAGAGAGTCTAACTTTTAAGAATTCAAACACAGCCCCACTAGTAGCAAATTAGGCTATTTAGATTTTTTTTTCAAAAACTTAGCAATGTAATATTTGGATTTTTAATTGTATGTATCTCTTATGTGTTCAAAATTCACACCCTAACTTGATTTTGAATAGGTGAGGGTGGCCCTAATAAATTGGATATCAACACAAGTGGAGTAGCAAATTCATTTGTGAGTTTCCCATATAAAACATAAAATTGTTAAAAGAGTCGGAGAGCATGGAAAAATCATCAACTAGAAAGGCAAAAAAATCATGAGACATCGTGTGCGAGCACATGCGCATGTGAAAGTGCTCAATTATTCTCTATTGTTGCACACCGGTTGTTTGATGATATTCTGCAACCAAATTACCTTGCTGATTTTTTGATAAATTTTTTGCTTTGTTATCTACGATATCTTGGGTTTCCAAAAATAACTTGTTGACGGTTGTTTTTCGTTCCAGGGGTAATTCTGAAAATACACTCCTCAAACAACAACTTCTAAATCTGAGCCTTTATCCCCATTTTATAGGCTTCCAAATCTACTATGACAACAACTCAAGACACCAGCTCATATCAGCTTGTCACTGTCGCCCATGCTATTTTATCCCAACTGCTTTACAAACAGTAGCTCTGGCCTTCTGACTCAACCACTCTCCGTCATAGAAAACCGCCATTCATATATTTATCCCATGCTACATGTTCTGCCCATGTGACAGCCTGCAATTCAATCAATTCTATGTTGTTCCGTGTGTTAGAATGAAAGTCTCTGACAAACTCTTATCATATCATCTTTTTGGAGGCTCAAACTCTCATGTAGAGCTTACATCATTCAAAAACAAGTACAATAAATATACTGCAACCGCGACCTAGGTCTATGGGTCAGAATGGCAAGTGGAATAGCGCATAATACTCTTCTTTGCTTCTTTATCTGATCGGATCGGTAGTCATGGAAGACATCGGGTCAGCCTTCACAGATGTTCAAGTTCAACCGGTTCTGATACCTTTTTACCAGGTCGGGTCAGTATCTTAATTTATCCTCATCAACTAGCTATTCCCCGATGAGTCCCTCTGTACCTCAGGCTCGAGCCTTTTTAGTCTGACCTGTCATCCTCACAATGGCCTTAGACAATCTACTATGTAAACCATATTATACCCGTCTTCAAGCTTCAAAGTTCCTCGAGGTTACTGAAAATCACCCTCAACATTTGTCCCCAGTTCTCGGTATCAACGAGTTGGTGAGTTAATGTTGGGAACTATAACAAAGGTGTAGATTATGCCTATGTCCCCGGGTCTTAAGTCGTGAATATCTACATTACCACGTCCATCAGGTTATAAAAGTACATGTATCGTCAAAAGATCCATTTTTTCCTATGATGATTGCTTTTTCACTGTCAGTTGAAAGGTATTTCTAGGCCTTCTTAAAATCGTCTCTAGGAAGTTTTGAAACCTTAATGACCTTCACTAAATGCCCATCACATCTATCCGGGGTTTTTTTTCGATCTGTCTCCTCGATTTCCAGATGTTA
The DNA here is from genome assembly GCA_019454045.1 of Zanthoxylum bungeanum. Lineage (NCBI taxonomy): Eukaryota > Viridiplantae > Streptophyta > Magnoliopsida > Sapindales > Rutaceae > Zanthoxylum > Zanthoxylum bungeanum. The sequence goes on from SKCR01049961.1 coordinate 31,831, forward strand.
TGCTCTCATAGCTTGCACACCAAAACTAAGGACAGTTATGTCCCAACCAAACAGTAGTTTCAATCATGGCCTTCCATTTGAATTCAATGGTTGAGATCTTCATAACATGTGGTATTAATAACGTGCATTCATTACAATCTGATGGTTATAACGAACCTGAGCTGCCTATTTAAGGCCATTCCACTCCAAGCCTCTCTTTTACCACTTCATCTTCTTTAAAGAATCTTCATAGCTTCTCAGTTCTCTTCAACTTTGAGCCCTCAAAAGCTTCAAGCATTTCCCAACAGCACTCCAAGTTTCACAAGTAATTCTCTTTCTGACTCATCTCATTATTTATGTCTTCTATTTGCAATAATGGTGATTGTTCGTATGTGTTGACTATTCATGTTATTGTTTCTTGTTCTGGATTTACTTTTGTGTTAAAGGAAATATGAATGGTGGTTTTATTCATGTGGGCAAATTTTCTACCTTTGAATGTATGTCTGGGAGGGTCTTTTTTGGTTTTTTGTTAGAGATAATAGAGCATGTATTTCTGGGTTCTTCGTGAGTGTGTTTGTCTTGACTGTGTTTTTTGAATTACTGTTTGCCATTGCTATGGTGCTTAGAGCATTTTTAGGGTTGGCCATTTGTTAGGGGTGATGACATAGCAACCCTAGTTTTAGTGTAAACTCCACTAACCATAGAATTAGTTAAGCAAATTAACCTACCACCTCGGGTCGTGTTATGACAGGATTGTCTGACGTAGGGCTTTCTTCCCCTATTCCCCTCAACACCTTGCCTCCCAATGTGTCACCCAAGCGCGAGACCGTCCATAGTTTGGGATAGAAAGTCCCAATGACTATAACACCATAGCGACCGCGTCCTGACCCAAGATCAGTCACTCTGAACTCGATTTCGTAAATCTTGACATGGATTAGGCATCGTTAATAACCGAATCTGATCTGTAACAACTCAGGGTGAGGTTCGACATCACCGAGGCCATCAGCCTATAAGTCCCTGAGGAAGATGATCTAGCGAGCCGCCCTAGTGGCGACCGAGTGGCTTTATGCACGACCTTCTTCGACATGGGGTTATGCTTACCCATGCAAAAATACTTTTTGTAGATGTTGCAATCCATGAATCTAGCTCCGTGTCAGCTTAATTTAAATGGATTAAGGGTACTGGTCAGTTTATACATAATTCGGAGCCAAGACCTTCTCCGAAATGAAGAGGCTATACTGAACGAATGCTAACCCAAAAGATTATTAGGATTTGTACTACCTTTCAGCTCATTTTGGGGTCCCCCACATTATCACCAATCTCTAAGCCAATAATTTCAAGGACAAGTGGTTCTGGGCCATAGGCCCTTGGGGAAGGCATCAGTGGGGCGATGGCAAATGCTTCTCAGTCTCGAACATCTTTTGAGTGGGAGGTAATGACCCGACCTATCTTTTCCTTCTGATTGATCTAAGTGATCTTCTAAATTTTACGCCTTTTACAACTTACTGGGGTGACCTCCCAAAAGTCCATCATGAGACCCGGGCGAGGGTAAAGAGGGCACTTCAATTCAGAGGCCACTATAGGGACCTCATCAACCCTTCTGCCCTGGCCAACTCGGGCCTCACCCCCACCCAAGTCCAGGCAGACTGGTAAGTTTTAACCGATCCACTGACTTCGTGTTTGCTGGCTTGTCATTTTCTTTATGCTATTTTGCCCATTCTCATATTCTAACTAACTTCTTTTACTTGCTGGTATGTTTGGATTTAAAAGCCCTGTCCAGGTCGCTCGGGAGGCAATGCAGGCTTCCCGAGGCGGGTCCAGCGGCTCCCTTTCTTTTTATATTTAGGGTTTTATTTATAATCAAAATATAAAAGAAAATTCCTCCCATCCCTGGTAAGATTCGGCCATCATGTCCATTTATAATTTTAAAAAAAAATCAATTTTTAATAAATGCTTGCATTAAGACATTAAAAGTTACCATTATAAATAATGTAACTTCCAAATTTGTAAATGGAGAGATTTGAAATCAAATTTCAACATCATTCATTTCCAAAATAATATTAAATAATAATATCTAATAATAAAATTTTTAATAATAAACAACATAATGATTATCTCATAATCATTTATTATGGAATTTTTTTAAATAAAAATTAAAGTAAGATCATGCGTCGCGATGCCCAATCCTTGTGTCACGACGCGCAAGCAGATGATGCTCACTGTCTCAGCTACTTGTGTGAGTGTCGCGACGCGTGATCAGTTTTTCAGAAAATAGTTTTATCCATTCCAATTTCAACTTATGATGTTAGAGGCTACCCTAATGGGTTCGTATCAATACTTATACATGCATTATGACATGTCGCAAGTAGCATACATCATATGGTGGTTATAGATTAGTTGAATGAAGAAACTTAGAATAATTCCAAAACATGTTCATGACTTATATTCTAACCAAGTTTATCGATTATAGATTATCGGCAGGAATCCCAAGTTCTTCGAAAAAGGGAAACAGTGCCAGCTAGATTCCAAAATCAGTGAATGGACTCTTTTTCTTTTCAAGTTGTTATTTACTTAATTATTTTGACGTGAGACTTACTTTTAAATGTTTTGGGGTGTTAGCCAATATAATTTATAGTTATTTCATAAATGAAAAAGGTTTTGAAAAGTTTGAGATAAAGAGCATGAGTTTTTATGATTTTTGGACGCATGGGGAAAAACCCACTTCAGTATGTAACTTGATTCAGATATGCAATTGACGGATACAGATATCATGTGCACACGTAGTTCAGGACTAGAGATGATTGATGCCTCTAGATCCCATATTTTAGGTCTGGAGGGTAGCATAGATCCGCACCTTCGACTCCAGATTTGTGGCTTGGGGGATGGCGAGACATAACGCCCCAAGACCACCAGATATTTACGTACGGATGGATGCCCCTAAGCGCCAGATTTTGCATATGGGAGAAAGGCGATACGTAACGCCCCCATGCTCCAGATATATATATACAGATTTCTCAGATACATAATTTTCAGATATAGATTTTTCAGAAACAGATTTCAAAAATGGATTTCCAGAAATAGATTTTCCAGAAGAGATAAGTTTTATAAAAGAGTTTTCAGAAAAGATTTTTAGAAAAAGTTGAGTTTTCAGATAAGAAAGAGATTTCAAAAAAGAATATTTTATGGGAGGATTTCGATTTTTAGAACCATGAATTTTCAGAAAGAATTAGTTCTCGTTTATAATTGTCTACTCACTAGGTCGTTCAAATGATATAGCCCCCTCCCAATTTTTCTATTTTGTAGGTAATCTAGAGGACGAGCTCGAGAGGTTGGATACTAATGACAATCACTAGGGTATGGAGTCTACCAGGTCAAGTTAGAAGCATGGTCAGTCAAAGTCGAAGTAAAGTTTTGTCTCAGACAGTAGCGCAGTTAGCTTGTATGATTTATGTGTTGAAGTGTCCATAACATGGTTGTAAAAGAATTATATTTTGAGTATATAGATACGAATGTTAAGTGGATCTTGTGTTATTGAGTTGGGCTATGGTCCAAAGTATGAGATCATATGTAAGATTATATTAGTGGATTGATCAGAGTTAGAAAATCAGAGGCTAAGAGGGATAGGGTGGCCTATTCCCTGCCGATGACATCTTCAAAAAGGGGATGTTATAAAGATGGTATCAAAACATGGTTTAGGAAGTCAGTGACATCCTTAAGCTCTATAGACATGTTAGTAAGAAATTCCCAAGCTTTTTGAATATTCTCTATCATAATAGTAACCATACTCTTTGCCTAAAGTTGAGAAACCCTCTGTAATTATCTTGGTGGATTGTCAATAGCTCGAGATAAGCTACGAGAATAGATAATAAAGTTCTAAGAATACCCGCACAGGAAAGTAGAAATAGAAAGAGAAAGTTAAAAAGAAAAGTAAAGGATAAGTACATATGCTTAAGGTAACTAGAAACAGTAAGAGGTAGAGATACAAAATCAGATAGATAAGAAAGTGTCAGAACCTATAGTAGTAAGGAGAATAGAATAAGCCCGATGCAAGAGTAAAATGTTAAGTAGACCTAAGTAAGGTTTCTTCCCTCAAAGAAAGAATCCTTCATGTGGGAACACAGAAACTAGACGACGCATGCTGTCCCGGGCTCGCGGCCCGGGCGGGAGTACGGAGTAGCCACGGGGGACTAAACCGGAGAATAATGGAGTCGCCACCCGGTGTGAACCGGGAAAATGAGATTTAAGGCCGCACTCACCCCTCGCAAGGGAAGACCTCAAACCGTTAGGTTCGGAATGGTCCCTTACTCATGCCACTTGTAATGAAAGGATTTATGTAATAATTTAATCAGGCTTAAGTGTCACTTATTTCCAAGAGTATCATGCTTCTAAATTCACATGTACAAAATAAAACTTACACCTAAGTTTACATATATTTCACATTTAAGATTGCATGCTTGAAAGTACATCAAAGGAGCGACAAACATACAACTTCGCTGGCATATTATATTCAAGAAAACACAAGCACATATACTAACCACACAAGCACACATGTGAGCACCTTCTCAAGTGGTACGTGGAATTGTATCCCAAGTACAGACTATACTACCGTCCATTCGGAATCGGCTACGGAATTTATGTCTGGGTTTCCATCCGATATACCACAAGAAATATTACTCAAATGTTATCATGACATAGGTATATGAATCGTAATACATTAAACACATTGTATTCATACATGTGGGGATAGCTACTAGGAAAACTATGTATGAAATCTGATAAAAAGGACTCAGTTCAGTGGGTGCGCGTTCGCGTAGCATTTGAAAACACGTTCGAACGGTAAATAGAAGGTTCGCATTCGTATAGCGTTCGAGAACGCGTTCGAACGGAACCATACCTGATGCATGATAAGACTAAGAAAGTGCGTGTGCGTTCGCGTAGCGTTCAAGAACACGTTCGAATGGTAAACATGAGGTTCACGTTCGTATAGCGTTCGAGAACGCGTTCGAACGGAACCAGACCTGATGCATGATGAGACTAAGAAAGTGTGTGTGCGTTGCGTAGCTTTTGAGAATGCGTTCGAACGGTAAACAGAAGGTTCGCGTTCGTGTAGCGTTCGAGAAAGCGTTTGAACGCTACACGAACGTATGCATGTAACACAAAGAATAAAGACAACAATGTCAAGCTCAGTATGTCCGATTAAACGTATCTTGCATTCAACCGAACACACATCAACCGTTGCGGCAAAGCATCGTGGTAAAGGGCTTTGAGCCCCTCCCATAGGGGATCTTTCATTCCACTTATTAAGCCCATGCGCTCGATTGAATCATGCATACAAAGAATTAAAAGCAATAATATCAAGCTTAGTATGTCCGATTGAACGTATCTTGCATTCAACCGAACACACATCACAACGGCGCGGCAAAGCATCGTGGTAAAGAGCTTTGACCCCTCCCCATAGGGGATCTTTCATTCCACTTACTAAGCCCATGCGCTCGATTGAATCATGCATACAAAGAATTAAAAGCAATAATATCAAACTCAGTATGTCCGATTGAACGTATCTTGCATTCAACCGAACACACATCAACCGGCGTGGCAAAGCATCGTGGTAAAGGGCTTTGACCCCTCCCCATAGGGGATCTTTCATTCCACTTACTAAGCCCATGCGCTCGATTGAATCATACATAAATAAGCAACATGCAGAATTCAAGGGACGAAAAATAAATAAACCAAAGCAACACAAAACAAAATAGGGTGTCGTTTACTCAAGCGGTACGTGGAGTTGTATCCCGAGTACAGATTATACTACCGTCCATTCGGAATCGGCTATGAAATTTATGTCCGGGTTTCCATCCGATATACCGCGAGAGTTGACACATCTCTCATTTTATTCCAAAGCCACAACATACAACATCTCATAATTCATGCATATTTATCTACTCAAGGGCCACAACATACATTTCAACATTACAGTCATGCAAACAATATTCAATACATAATAAAACAGAAAACGAGTGTGGAAAATACCCTCAGGTCTAACCTTTTTGCCAACTTTCAGGCTTGCGTTTCACGGACGTCGGAAGGGTACAGTTCATCAACTTCTTTAGTTCACTGGTTTAGCGTCCTAGCCCACTGTTTCGCTGTTTTGCTTGTTGTTCGGTCTCCGTTCTGCTGCTGTTCGGCCTCTGTTTTGCTACTCACTGTTCAGGTCACTTGTTTTGACGTTTCAACGGACTGTTCCGAGTGTTTTTTGTGGGTTTTTGGTGTAGTATTGTGTGATTATTTTAAGTATATAAGTGCAATTTTTATGTTACTGGTTTAGGTATTTTAAGGACTGTTTGAGGGCTAATAGGAGTGCAGTTTTTCGGTACTGCAGGGAGGTTTATGGGGTTGTTGTTTCGGTGATATAGGAAGGCTTATGGGGCTGTGTTTTTGACGTGCGAAGGGCTGCTGTATTGGTGTATTTTTCGGTGATGTGAGGGAAGGAGATGAAGATAAATTTGTTATATTTTTTTGTGTGATATGCGTGAATGGAGAGCTTGGAGAGGGGGGTTGGAAATTCTTTGCTTCTTTTTTTCTTGTGATGGGCGTCAAAATTAGCAGCCTCAATGCCTTGGAGAGGTGTGGTTTACATAGAGAAAGGCTAGGGCTTCACCTTGTCTCACAAGGAAGGGATTTTGGCATTAAAAGGAGGATTTGATTTGGTATTCAACAAGGAAATGATTAGATTGAGGGGGGACAAATCTTGGCTAGATTAGGAATGCAAAATATTTAATTTGTTATGATTGATTTTAATTAGGCATGATATTTGTTAAGTTTGGTATATAATATATTTGATTTATCTTTTTTAGGTATGATAATATTTTATGTTTTATTTAATTGGTAAATGGTTTAATATTTTATTTAATATTTAATTTAATTTCCCATGTGTTTTAAATGTGTTTTATTAATTGGGATGTGTTTTATGGGCTCTGGGGGGCTAATTGGGCTGGGGTGCGAGGCTAGCAGCAAAACCAGAAATACCGACTCCGTTCGAACGCCCATTCGAACGCTACACGAACGTCCGCAATCTGCCTGACGTTCGAACGAAGTAACGAACGCAGCACTAACGAAGACAGTGAACTTGTGAAATGAACTTGATGACGTACTTATTCTGAATTTCCCCTTCCGACCTCCGTTTCCCGCAATATCCTTAGCTAAAAAGGTAGTGCCTCCAACTGAGACTCATCATCGGGTTTCACATGCGAAAATGCAATGCCTACAGTCGTCCCCACTTTGATGGGACTTGTGCAGTGTGTGGCTTTGAACAATCCTATCAAAGTTATGCAATGCATTTTCACTTACCTGGCTCGGCTTCTGCCTCGAGCTGAGTTGGTGCTGCAGTGGACCTCGATCCTGGGACGCATCCCAATAACTGCAACCGACAACGGGGGCACCTCGACCCTGGGCACCTCGACCCAATACCGCTGACAATAGGGACCTCGCCCTCGAACTGATGATGTGATGGGCACCTCGACCCTGGGCACCTCGACCCGGAACTACAACTGACAACGGGGGCACCTCGACCCTGGGCACCTCGACCCAACACCGCTGACCATAGGGACCTCGCCCTCGAACTGATGATGTAGTGGGTACCTCGACCCTGTGCACCTCGACCCGGAACTACAACTGACAACGGAGGCCTCGCCCTCAAGCTGATATGGGCCTCGCCCCCGAGCCGACATGATATGGGCCTCGCCCCCAAGCTGATATGGGCCTCGCCCCTTGGGACTCATCCCAAAAATTGAAATTGCACTGACGTTGCTTGGCTCATTTCTGCCGCTTTCTCCTTTCTTTGAACCTGCGAACACAAAACAAAAACAAACACGAAGAGAATGCAATGTTACGTGTATGCATGAATGATTTTCTTATTCTGTTGGGTTAGGTCTTCTGCTAATTCCCGTGGTGACTGCTCGGTCTTCTCTCCCTTAGGTAAAGTATTGCTTCAATCTGTCTACGTTGATCGGCTCGGTGAACTCGTTCCCCTCCAAGTCTGATAGCTTCACTGCTCCATTTCCCATTACCTTCTGCACTATGTAAGGTCCTTCCCAGTTTGGTCTGAATTTTCCTCTCGGATCTGTCGTCGACGGCCTCGACTGCTTAAGTACCAAATCACCTTTTCTGATCTTGGTGGGACGTACTTTCTTGTTGAATGCTCGGGCTAGTCTCTTCTGATACAATTGCATGTGATACAAAGACTTAGTTCTCTTCTCATCCAATAGTGCTAACTGATCAAACCTCTGTGCGACCCACTCCTGTTCCGGTAATCCTGCCTCTGCTAATACCCTCATAGACTGTATTACCACTTCTACTGGTAACACTGCTTCCATTCCATAGACCAAAGAGTAAGGTGTGGCCCCTGTTGCTGTCCTTACTGATGTTCTGTACCCCCACAGAGCATATGGTAGTTTCTCGGCCCAATCTCTGCAGTTCTCTGTCATCTTGGCTAAAATCGTCTTTATGGTCTTGTTGGCTGCCTCAACTGTCCCATTTTTCTGCGGCCTGTACGGTGATGACTTATGGTGGCCTATCTCGTACCTCTGTAACATTGCCCTCGTCTCTCCTTGGAACTGAACCCCGTTGTCTGTCACTACATGATGCGGCATACCATACCGACAAATGAGGTTCCGAGCTATAAACTTCGCCATCTGTTTTGCTGTAACACTACGGAATGATTCGGCTTCCACCCACTTCGAGAAGTAATCTACTGCCACTACTATAAAGCGATGCCCATCGATGCATTCGGTCGAATTTCTCCAATCATATCAATTCCCCATGCTGAGAAAGGCCACGGCTCCGACACCCATGCAACTCTGTGTGCGGTAAGTGATTCAAATTACCATGTGCTTGACAGTCATGACAGTGCTTTCACCATCTTCGCGCAATCTGTTTCCATGGTTGACCAATAAAAACCTTGTCTCACAATCTTGCGGGACAGATTCAACCCGTTCATGTGCGGACCACATACCCCGGCGGTATTTCTTCCATTACATGCTGAGCTTCTTCTTTTCTCAAATACTTCAACTGAATACCGTTTGCTTGCCTCTTGTACATTTCCCCTTTCAAAGTCACATACTGGGAAGCTAACTTCTGAATGGCTATTCTGTCTTTTCTGCCTGCCCCTTCCGGGAGTTCGCCATGTTCCAGATATCTCTGAATGTCATAATACCAAGGTTTACCGTCGTCGACCTCAACTTCCAGAATTCTTTCAATCTCATAAAAGGTCTGCTCGCTGTTGTCAGTATCAACGGTTTCATCACTAACTTTTCTGGATTTTCCCAAGTTGCTGCAAGTGTAGCCAATGCATCTGCCATCTGATTCTCTTCTCTTGGTAAGTGCTGAAACTTACACTTGGGGATAACCTGTGCCAACTTTCTGAGGTGAAAAAGGTAAGGTTTCAACCGTTCTTCTTTCAATTCCCATTCTCCTCGCATCTGCTGGACCACCGACATAGAATCTCCGTAGACTCCACACTTCCGGCCTTCAAGGCTATCAATGCTGTCAAACCGAAAGCACATGCTTCATACTCGGCCATGTTATTAGTCACTCTGAATGTCAACCTCTGGCTAAAGGCAAAGTCTCTCTCGGGGGTCACTATCACGATCTCAATTCCGGCTACCTTGTAATTCACTGCTCCGTCAAAATACATCTTCCATCTCTGGACTGGTTATTGCTTGGATCTCTTCATCTGGAAATTCAAACATATATTGATCCCCCTCAACAGGTTGCATTGCCAGAAACTCTGCTACTGCTCGCCCTTTGATCACTTTGGAGGTGAGATACTCAATGTCAAACTCTGTCAGTAATACCAACCATCTGCCCAATTTCCCACTAGCGAAGTCACCGAATGAAGATATTTTAGAGGATTCTCCTTTGCCACTACCTGGATCTTGTATGACTGGAAGTAATGTCGTAACTTTCTGGAAGCCCATACACTGCAAGACAGATCTTCTCAACTTCTTGATACCGAGCCTCATAGGGGAGCATCTTCTTACTCAGATAATAGACTGCATGTTCTACCCCTGTCTCATCAGCCTATACCATTATTGCCCCCGTGCTTCTGATTCTATAGCAAATACAATATCAAAGGTCTGCCCGGTCTCGGAGGTTTCAATACAGGAGGCTTTACCAAATACTCTCTGATTTTGTCGAATGCTGTCTGACACTGTATCTCCATCTCACTGGCTGATCTTTTCTCAACAGTTTGAAGATAGGCTCACATACTGATGTCAACTTGGTAATGAACCGACTGATGTACTGAATCTTCCCAAGAATGCTCTGACTTCTTTTTCTGTCTTCGGTGCAGGCATTCTGTGATTGCCTTGATCTTTTGGAGTCTACCTCTATTCCGCCCATTCCCACTGTATGACCAAGCAATTTCCCTGATGTCACCCCAAACACACATTTCTTGGGATTAAGCCGCAGGTTGTATCTATCAACTCTCTGAATGAACCTTTCCAGTGCTTCAATATGCCCAACTTTTGTCTCTGATTTCACCATCATGTCATCTACATACACCTCAATCTCTTTGTGCATCAAGTCGTGGAAAAGTGTAGTGGCCATCCGCTGATAAGTAGCTCCCGCATTCTTAAGACCAAACGGCATAACCTTGTAACAATAAGTACCTCACTCAGTAACAAATGCAGTCTTATGTTTGTCTTCCTCAGCCATGAGAACCCGATTGTAACCTGAAAATCCATCTGCAAATGAATACATAGCACATAAAGCCGCACTATCAACCAGAACATCTATATGCGGCAGAGGAAAATCACTTTCGGACAAGCCTTGTTGAGATCTCTGTAGTCTACACATATTCTGACCTTCCCATCTTTCTTCGGCCACCGGTACTATATTAGCCAACCACTCGGATATTTTACTACTTCCAAGAACCCCACATCTATTGTTTCTTAACTTCCTCTCTGACTTTCTCAGCCATTCTGGTCTCATCCGTCGGAGTTTCTGTTTTACTGGCCTCATTTTCGGATAAGTTGGTATCGTGTGCTAGGCAATGTTTCTGTCTACCCCAGGCATGTCCTCATAGGACCAATGAAACACTTTGGCATATCTGACCAACACTTTTCTAGTTTCTCCCCTCTTCGGAGGTTACTTCACTTGCAATCAGAATTTCCTTGGGGTCTCAAGTGTACAAGTTAAATGCAATAGTTCTGGCTGAACTGATGTCAAATATGCTGATTCGTGCAGTGTATATAGAAATGACTCAGGCAAGTAAGCAAAAGAGATGTCTTTATTATTGGATAATGCGGAAGTACATTCAAACAAATCAGAAGGTAAATGTCTTCATCATCTATAGATACTCCTTCCACTGCAATCAGGTCGTCCTCAGGCTTTTCGTCCTCTCCCAGAGTAAGGCTCTCCAACTTCATCAGTTCTTCCTCCCAATTCTCTTCTTCTTTCTTCACAATTTCTTCAACTATCAGCTTCTTACCCAACATATCCTGGAAGATCTCAAACCCAGGTACCACAATTCCATTAACTTCCACAGGTTCAGGCTCCCCTTGATATCCTGAAGCTTTCACAAAACATTCCATCCGTTTCAGGCCCTTTTTCTTGACCTTTAGCTTTTCTTCATCAGACTTATACCCCAACCCTTCCGAGTAGTCTGTCCTCTGAAATCTGGTAATTTTGAAACTTACCCGGTCAAACTTCATTTTCTCCATAATCCTAGCCACCCTAGGATCCACCCACTCCTCAAAAGTAGCTGACACCTGAAACCTCGTGAAGGTTGTATCTCTAAGGCAGCCACGGCATTATCTAACTCAGCCCGGATGGTAACAACTTCTCCCTCATACGGGAACTTGATCATCTGATGCAAAGTGGAAGGCACGCCCCCAAGTTTGTGAAACCAAGGTCTTCCCAACAATAAGGCGAAAGTAGCCGGGATGTCCAGTACTGTGAACTCAACTCATCTTCAATCGGTCCTACCTTGACCATAGCCACAAAGGTACCCTCAACTCCCTTTTTACTATCATCATAAGCCTTAATAGTCATACTGGGGGGTCCAAGTCTGTTGTTTTCATACCCAATCTCGCCAGAATTTTCAGCGGGCACACATTGATGGACGAACCGTCATCCACCATCACACATGAAGTTCTCTTGCCCCTCACCTCGGCCCTGATAATAGAGGCCTGTTATGATTTCTCCCCTCTGCGGAGTTCATCCTCAGAAAAAGATATCTGCAAAGCTTCTTCTGAACCGACCCCACAAACATTGCGGGTTGCGTCTTCCGGTACCACAATCTTGCTCAAGGCCTCAACCATAGCCTGCCTATGCTCCCGAGATGCACATAACAGTTCCCAGATACTCACTTGTGCCTCTAGTCTTCCTCAATTGCCTCAGCATTATATCCCCCTCAGTGTTTTCTGCAGTCTCAACCACTTCTCTACCATCTGTCAAAACTTCCTTACCCTTATCTGCCATATCATTGTAAAAACGACCACTGCGCGTCATTCCCCTTACTTCTTCCTCGTCACTGCTAGAGAAATCAAGCCAAAAGTTTTTCCCCTGCTCAGTTTCATCTTCACTAGTACTATCCCAGATTCCCAGGCAAAAGGCTAGAGGATGAAAGGATTTTGGGACAAGGTCTTCTGGGAGGCCAGAATTGATCATGTAGGCTGGTGGTGGTACGGCACGGTAATTGGGTAAGGGGTTTCTGTGTGTGTCAGGCTGTTCTGTTTGGGTCAGGTATTTTCTTGGAGTCTATCAGGTCTTGGATTTCATGGCGGAGTCGGGCGCAATTGTCGGTGTCATGGCCCTTTTGTTGGTGAAAGTGACAGTAAAGGCTTAGGTTATAATGTGATGGTAGGGGATTGGGTAATGGTTTGGCTTCCAAGGGTTTTAAGAGCCCTTGCCTCTTCAATTTCTCTAGCACCTTGGACAGGGGCCTTCCCAAGTTGGAAAACTGCCGGTTCCGGATAGCGGCAATCTCAGCAGAAACGGGCTTTGTTCCCGATGTTCCCCCAATGGGCCTCCTGTTCAGACCATAGAATTTTCTATTTCCGCCTCTTCTTCTTCAATATCCATGACAGTTTCCCTCAACTGCCGAAAGTCTGTAATCATGGAGGTCATCCTCCTCAACTTGCTGTAAATGGAGGGCCTGGTGCCCTTGATAATCATTTTAATATGGTCCTTCTCCGAGGGCCTAGTCTGCATCTTCAATAACTGACCCCTCCACCGGTCCACATACTCCTTAAAACTCTCATCCGCTTTCTGCTTAACATTCTCCAGATCACGGAGTGACAGATCGATCTTTAGGTCAGTGACATACTGCTTCAAGAAAGCATCAGCCAAATCCTTCCAATCTTCCTTCACTTTCTTCTCCAAACTGTGGTACCACACCACGGGGGCTCCTTCAAGCGACATTCCAAACATTTTCTGCACTTGGCGCTGAGATAAGCCAACTGAACTCATGACTGATACAAACTGTCGGAGATGCACCCTTGGATCCCCATTCCCGTTAAACTTAGCCATATCAGGCATCTTGAACTGTGCCGGCAACTGTTCCTCGAAAGTCAGTGTGTCATAATCCAGCAAATCCTCATTCTTACCCCTCATCTTGCGGGTAACCGACTCAACCTGATCCCGGAGCTTCTGTAACTCTGCCTGAGACCCAGATACTCTACCTGCTGCATACTCTGCCATATCATCATCAAAAGCGGGGATATCATCCCCCAATCTGTTCGGAGGTTCCTCTTGTCTTACATCCAGAACTACCCCCAGCACGAGACCGGCTATGCCAGCCACAGCAGTAGTCAAAGCCTGCAACTGTTCAGTGATCTTGGCGAGACCGTTCTCTAACTGATCCATACGGGAAACCTCATTATCGGATTCACTCATACTTTCTTTAGTGAGTCTGTCCCTTCTCTAACCCAAACGGTATCTATGATTTCTTTTTGAGACATAGATGGTGTTAACATGATATATGTATGTATGAGGTGCATGAGATGCATGTAACATATATAACATACTAAATCAATTAAAACTCTCAAACAAATCGGCCCGTTATCATTTTAGAATCTTTCGGGCTAATTGTCATAGGAGTGAACCCATCCCAGTTTAAATGGCCCAATGAGTTCACATCTCATGACAAAGAGCCCGACTAAATCCAAATGGTAACGTTCCGAACACAATCACAAAGTGGCCCATCAATCACTTAGAAGCCTTTGGCCCAATCGTCATAAAATACATTCTTGTCCCAGTTTAAATGGCCCAACAAGCCCATATCCCATGACAAATGGTCCAAATGGATCCAAACGACGATGTTCCCAAACACAAGCATAAAAGGAAGATAATGCAAACATAAAACAATAATTTCTACAGAATGGCCCATCAACATTTCAGAAGCTTTGGGCCTAATGGTCATAAGGTACGAACTCGCCCCAGTTTAAATGGCCCAGCAAGTCCGCATTTCTGACAATAGTCCAACTGCATCCAAATGAGGATGGTCCACAAGCACATACTCAAGGAAATAATTGTTACTTTAACCATACAAACCCGGTCTATGGGTGGGTTCACAAGAGTATAGACAAAGGCTCTCATCGGCGAAGGATGGCCCACAACTAGGTCTCCCCAATCAAGGTCTGTGCGACCAAATGAGCGCACCCCTTTTTTATACACTAAGGTACGTGCCAATGAGCTATAGTGTGTGACAGACTGTCAAATGGATTTCACGTTGTAGATTCCCCAGAGGGAAGGTGGAGCGAGCTCACTTAAATACCCAAGCCTCTTAGGCTCTTATCGCTTGTTGTCAGGAATAAACAACGAGTCCTCCAAAATAGTAGTCCATCACAATAGGCTACGAGTAGATGGCTATATAGGTGCCTTCAAAGCTTTTCCTTCTAGAAAGGTAGTGAATGAAGGAAGACACCCAACCATCACCTAGCCTTAAAATGCCTTTGATTAAACCCCCATTTTATCCACTATAGACACGGTCAATTAAAACATAAATCCAAACATTACAAGACAATATTCGGGGCCGATTCTCTATCCCTAGTGGAGTCGCCAGACTGTGGGAACATAGAAACTGGACGACGCATGCTGTCCCGGGCTCGCGGCCCGGGCGGGAGTACGGAGTAGCCATGGGGGACTAAACCGGAGAATAATGGAGTCGCCACCCGGTGTGAACCGGGAAAATGAGATTTAAGGCCGCACTCACCCCTCGCAAGGGAAGACCTCAAACCGTTGGGTTCGGAATGGTCCCTTACTCATGCCACTTCTAATGAAAGGATTTATGTAATAATTTAATCAGGCTTAAGTATCACTTATTTCCAAGAGTATCATGCTTCTAAATTCACATGTACAAAATAAAACTTACACCTAAGTTTACATATATTTCACATTAAGATTGCATGCTTGAAAGTACATCAAAGGAGCGACAAACATACAACTTCGCTGGCATATTATATTCAAGAAAACACAAGCACACATACTAACCACACAAGCACACATGTGAGCACCTTCTCAAGTGGTACGTGGAATTGTATCCCAAGTACAGACCGTACTACCGTCCATTCGGAATCGGCTACGGAATTTATGTATGGGTTTCCATCCGATATACCACAAGAAATAATACTCAAATGTTATCATGACATAGGTATATGAATCGAATACATTAAACACATTGTATTCATACATGTGGGGATAGCTACTAGGAAAACTATGTATGAAATCTGATGAAAATGACTCAGTTCAGTGGGTGCGCGTTCGCGTAGCGTTTGAAAACGCGTTCGAACGGTAAATAGAAGGTTCGTGTTCGTATAGCGTTCGAGAACGCGTTCGAACGAAACCAGACCTGATGCATGATAAGACTAAGAAAGTGTGTGTGGGTTCGCGTAGCGTTCGAGAATGCGTTCGAACGGTAAACAGAAGGTTCGCGTTCGTATAGCATTTGAGAACGCGTTCGAACGGAACCAGACCTGATGCATGATGAGACTAAGAAAGTGTGTGTGCGTTCGCGTAGCGTTTGAGAACGCGTTCGAACGGTAAACAGAAGGTTCGCGTTCGTGTAGCGTTCGAGAACGCATTCGAACGGAACCAGACCTGATGCATGCAACACAAAGATAAAGAAAACAATGTCAAGCTCAGTATGTCCGATTAAACGTATCTTGTATTCAACCGAACACACATCAACCGGCGTGGCAAAGCATCGTGGTAAAGGGCTTTGAGCCCTCCCCATAGGGGATCTTTCATTCCACTTACTAAGCCCATGCGCTCGATTGAATCATGCATACAAAGAATTAAAAGCAATAATATCAAGCTCAGTATGTCCGATTGAACGTATCTTGCATTCAACCGAACACACATCAACCGGCGCGGCAAAGCATCGTGGTAAAGGGCTTTGACCCCTCCCCATAGGGGATCTTTCATTCCACTTACTAAGCCCATGCGCTCGATTGAATCATGCATACAAAGAATTAAAAGCAATAATATCAAACTCAGTATGTCTGATTGAACGTATCTTGCATTCAACCGAACACACATCAACCGGCGTGGCAAAGCATCGTGGTAAAGGGCTTTGACCCCTCCCCATAGGGGATCTTTCATTCCACTTACTAAGCCCATGCGCTCGATTGAATCATACATAAATAAGCACATGCAGAATTCAAGTGACGAAAAATAAATAAAACAAAGCAACACAAAACAAAAGAGGGTGCCGTTTACTCAAGCGGTACGTGGAGTTGTATCCCGAGTACAGATCATACTACCGTCCATTCGGAATCGGCTATGAAATTTATGTCCGGGTTTCCATCCGATATACCGCGAGAGTTGACACATCTCTCATTTTATTCCAAAGCCACAACATACAACATCTCATAATTCATGCATATTTATCTACTCAAGGGCCACAACATACATTTCAACATGAACAGTCATGCAAGCAATATTCAATGCATAATAAAACAAAAACGAGTGTGGAAATACCTCAGAAAACAAGCAACTTTCAGGCTTGCGTTTCACGGACGTCGGAAGTGTTGGACAAAATGACCCATAGCGTCACTATTTGCACAGATCATTGTGTTGTGTAGCAAATTAACTA